>NW_004624779.1:1424742-1440223 GCF_000247695.1 Heterocephalus glaber | reverse complement strand
CAATTTCATTGAAGAGTTTAAACAGTAGTGGCAGCAGTTCCTCTCTAAATGTCTTGTAGAATTCAGCAGTGAAGCCATCAGGGCCCGGGCTTTTCTTAATTGATAAGTTTTTAATGACATTTTCAATTTCATTGGTTGATATTGGATTGTTCAGAATTTTTAGGTCTTCTTCATTCAACTTTGGTAATTCATATGTATCCAGGAATCTGTCCATTTCTTCTGTGTTGTTCATCTTATTGGCATATAGGTTCTGGAAGTAGGTATTGATGATCCTCTGTAAACAACATAATTTATTGACTCAGAGTTCTGCAGGCCAGAAGTCTTATATTACTCTGTGCCTTGCTTCTCTCATACCTAAAATTATATGTTAGTGAATTAATTGCACTTCTTCCTTGTCCTCCTCCTCCTCCCAATTTCCCTCTTCTGCCTTTCCTCGCCTCCCCCTCCTTTCCTTCTCCCCCCACCTCCTGCTTCTTCCTCCAATACTTCACTCTAACTGAGCACTTGCTATATGGAAGAACTCTTACCTATTTTAAATCACTTGTTCTTTAAAACAACCCTATTCCATTTACTCTTATTGTAGATAGTTGAAAGAGCGCTCAGTGTCACATAGACAGGAAATGGCTAAAGGCAGATAGTTTGGCTCCAAAATCCATTCTCTGATCTGCTCTTGAATACATCTTTATTGAAAAATTAATGTATCTTGTCATTATTTGGAATTAAAAATATCAATTGACTATACTACTTGGCACTGAGTGCATCTCTAATCTCCCTAGTTTATTTTCATTTTTCTTTGGTTTCTTCAATTTTTCTTGATACCTTTTTGGCCTCTAGTACCCTTTACTAACCAATATGTATATTTTTCCTGTTATCCAGTGTATATTTTATTATGTGCTTTATGGACTTGTATACATTTTTACAGCAAAGCAGTATGCTTTTGGTCTTTTCAATTGCCTTTCATTTAAAAATCTTTCTATTATCAAGAAACTGATCTTCTGTATTTGGAGAATTATTTTAAGGAAACTAACAGAAGTATAATTTAAAATAATATTTGAAAAGGTCATAGCAAAAAGCAATGGAATGAGTTGGGACCAAAATTCAAAATATGCTGCTTATTAAGGAAATGATTTAAAGTCCTTTCATTTCAAATGACAAAGATATTTTAAACCAAAATTGGGGGCTTTTATTCTCATAAAGCATTGTGCCTATATGGTAAAAGATGGCTGAATGGAACAATTTTAGACATTTTGCTCTATTCTCCTGATTTTACCACTTGTTGCCTGACCTTACCCTTAGAGGAAGTGAATCAACACAAACTGAGTAGGAGGCTGACTTAGAAGAAGTTTTCAACAGGTGCTTCAAGGACTCAAGTTTTTTCCGCTGAATTTAGCTCTCTGTAGTGTCATCTTTGACCTCAGTATTCTTCATCTTGAATTTGAAACCTTTATTTCATCTCACTGTTAACTTTCCCTAGTTTTACCTTTTGAGTTTGACCCATGTTTTTCACTTGGGCATAATAGTTTGAGTGTGATTTTCATCAAGTTTTTCCTCTTGATTATTTTATACTCAAACTTCACAAGCTTGAGCTTTAAATACAGTTAAGACTACCATGAAATGTACCAGGAATGCTCAGAGTGAGGCCCAGACACTGTCCCTCTTCCTGATAATGAGGCCTTTAAGTCAGTTTGTTAAGGGTCACTTGATGATAACTCATGAAGAAAAATTAGAACTTACTCTAAGTGATTTTAGAAATTTCTGTAAGATAATGTTGGCCCTTTTTTGATTAAGGGTTTCTTTATTCTACTATTGTGTTTATATTTTGCAGAAGCTTTTACTTGAAAAGTAAAGTATGCTCTGTCATCCACATTTGTTTTTCTACCTTTGTGTGATATCCATATTGCCTAGTGTGCTACTACTTCTCAGGTGTTAGTGTCAAAGAAAATCAGAGAGCTTGTTGTCATACAAACTTCTGGGCAATTGTCCCAGAGATTCTGGTTCAGCACCTATGCAGGACCTGTGGATTTGCTGTCTGTCCAGTGCCCTGGGGAGGTCGATGGTGTCCTGACTCATTTTTGATAATGTAACACAGCCCAAACTTCAGGTGCTTGTTTGGCTCAGAGGACTTGGTATCATGTCAGTAGTAAGTAGAAACAAGTCAACTTTATGAATGGAAGGAAAAATAGAAAGAAATTCTGAATATTGATTCTTTGGTTTCTAAATACTATATTAAGTGGTGAGTATAGCTGTCTTCCAAATACTATGTTAAGCATAATATAACGAAAGTGGAATGACAACGGCCAGCTGTGGCTCTGGTGGAAAGGGATGTTCAGAGCTGTGGACCAGAAACCCTTTATTAGGGAAAAGAGGACTCAGATTATTTAGACAAATGACCTTAAAAACTGATCTTTCCCAAAATATGCAAATAGTTAACTCTTGTATTTTCTATACTGAGTTAAAGCTAGTTTAAAAGTCCCTGATATGGAAAAGGAATCCTTGTTTTTATTACTGGTGGAATTTTTTTTTAATTTGAGAAAATGTGCTTTTATGGTTTGTTATATTATATATAGCATTAACATTAAGATAAATTTCGTATTTCAAATATCAATAAAATTTTGCCATCCAAAAAGTAAATATAATGATACTGAGATATAATTATCTGCATTTAGATTATAATTATCAGAAATCCATTATTAAAATAGTTAAAAACATAAATTATGTTTTTATAATAACACCAAATAAAGATCTCCAAATGCTTGATGTTAAGATTTTATAAATTACTACATATATACATATTTATTTTCATGAACAAAATATTTATTGAGTCTTTGCTATTAGCCCAGCAGTCAGTTAAGTAATTTGAGACACGGAAAATGTATGACCCATTAACCATATTTTCACTCTGTGCTTCTGGTATAGCAGACACAGACCCACAAATCCACTTTAGAAGGCAACAAACTGTAGGTATTCAGGAAAGAATAGAAATGTGATCACAAACCAGACTACAAAAAGCTGGAGAACACATGAAAATGGGTGTGTGTGGCTGTCATTGAGGGTGCTGGGTGAATGCAAAATTAAAATATCCAGAGGCTTTTGTAATTCAAGTTATTAGTCATTATTAGATATTATGAAACTACTATTTTTCTTCTATCCTACCTTAGCCATAAAATTATTACCCATTAAAATTAAAAGAATGTAAAAATAAGGTAATAAAAGAAAATTTGAAAGAAACGATATATTAAAGAACATAGGATGATATCTGTGTTTGTGTGCGCATGTGTATATGTATTTCAAATTTGCCTATGGCGTTTATTTATATATTTGACTGTGGACCTTGTTTGTACAGGGTTTATATTTGACAAAAAATATTAAGAATAAATACAATATAAACCCCGGTATAAATTTCCATGACAGATGCTTATTGCTTTGTGGAGAATACACACTGTAGATTAGCAAGGTCTTTGACAGCAAGGTATAACATTCTGAATTTGACCCTATTATTAAATTAGTGTTTTACATTATTATTTCAAACAAAAGGTTATCTTTGAATGCATTATTTACTAGACCCTTGTAGGTTTGCATTCAGCCTGCAGCAGTGTGGCAATGGCCCTGCTTACCTGCAACCACCAGCAGTGGTTCTGATCCAGGGCTGTGAGCTCTCGAGTCCATGAGTACATTTCTGCTGAGACCATTCTTCTCACAGGCTGCCCCTTATCAGCCTTGGGCGAATGTGGAAGGGATACTAAGTCAGGCAGCTTCCTATGCAGTGTGGAGCTCCCATGACTACTGACTTTGGCTTCAGGGTACACTTATCACTTAGCAGAATTCTCCTAGAAACTGTGTGGTGGACTAGGACATTTTCCCCAGCTTTCTTTTCCTCTCTTTCACACTCTGGCTAGGATTTGCATCACTATCTGAAAATGCTCCCAGAATTTCCTGGCTCCCTCTCAATTTTCTCTCAATGGTCCATCCATCCCCTAATAAGATCTTTGCAAGTTAATCAATCTCACCTTTGCACCTACACTTTAGACACTGGCATTTTCTCTAACACCTTGGATCAATGCCTCTCCAACCAGCTGCCAAAGAGGTATGCATATTTGAAAGATTTGAGACTACTAATGAGGAACTGTTGTCTTGGTCACTTCAATACTAGTCATGAAATCTGCTGGAATTGTTCAGTCAAGGAGCCTCCTTTGTGAAGCTTTCCTTAAATTTTTATTCACTCAGTAGTGATCCTCTTTCCTTTTGAACTTACTGATAAGATTATATACTAGTCTGGGAGGGCACCTCAGCACATACCACACTATTCCCGTTCCAGGATACTTCCTTTAGCCATCTCGTTCATTTATCAAGCAATTATTGAAAATTGATCTCCTGTCAGGTTTGATCCTAGGCACTGGAGCTCATGTACAATGTGTTGGACATAATGATTTATTTGAGAAGTGGTAGAATTTTATCTCCTCATAAAAAGCTAAATATTGTCTTTAAGTAAACCAAGAGAGGTTTTATTTTTATATTGCAGATATGAATTAAATGTCATTAAAATAAGCTAAAATATGACCTTTTCACTTTGTTATATGTTAAATAATAGGAAAGTCACCTCTAAAACTTGATATCTAATATTATTTCTAGAGGCAGAGAGTAATTCATAAAGCCTTTTAAATTCTGAGTCATTTTTATTTTTGTACTTTATAAACATAAAATGTTTAGTATAAAAAGTAAAAAAATATAAGCTAACAAAATAAGCAATTTTTACAACTCCAGCAGCTGGAAATATTCACTATTAACTTTGTGTTCTGTATGTTTTGTGATTTTTTTCTACTGTAATACACACACACACAGTACACACTGACATATGGCCATCATTCACTTTGCCACATACTGAGTATCGTCTCTGTCTCAGGCATCGAGTGTCAGGGTTGTGGAGATGGAGAGAGAGGAGAGCATCGTCCCTGGTCCTGTCCCAGCTCTCCTGAACTTGAAACTCACTACCCAGTGAAAGGGCCTGGGGTCCTGAGGGAGGCCACTTGGGCACCATCTTGCTCTCATATAATGCTATGTGTCATTGTACTTGCCACATTATGCAGCCAGACAGGTCCCACCCCTTTAAAACCGAAGACCAGTGACTACCACACACATTCCTTGTGACTTCCTTTTATTCACATCCACCATACAGGAAGTGCTGAGCCATGGTTGTCATTAACATACTGCTAGTTGGCACTTTTTAATATTATCCAGAGATCACGAACATAAAGGTAATTAGTCTTCATGCTTTCACTGTGGATTGTGCACTACTCCACCTTTGTCAGTGAAAACAGGACTCACATTTACAGTCACGGTGTGTTCTGGCCACCACGTGTTACTTTGCAGGGCGTGTCTGTGGGGGTCACGGGGCCTTTTGTTAACTCGAGTTGAAGCAGCTCTGTAACCTGGTTGTATAACTTGTTCATGTGACTACACTATCACCCCAGTGCTGTGGTTCTCAAATGAATTTTGGTATAGTCCATTTGGCTTATATCCTTCTGATTATTCCAAGGGTATCTTTCAAATCTGATGATGATTTTCCGGGCAGGAACAAATATTCAGAAAATTAAGTGATTGCTACCGATTCTACTAGTTAATAAAATTTATAGCTTTAAAAAACTTTATTTTAAAATAATAGGAAATACATATGAAGTTGTAAAACTAGTACATAGAGTCCCATACACATTCTGCCCAACTTCTTCCAGTTGGTGACACTTTGGATACTGTAGTGCAAAGGCAAAACCAGAACAATGACAATGGGACACTGCTGTTAACTGGACCACACATCTCATTCAGTTTTCAACAGTTTTCGCAGTACTATGTGTGCGTGTGTGTGTGCGCTCACACGCGCACACCTGCATATGTGTGTATGTAGTTCTGTACAATTTGGTCATATGTTTGAATTTGTGTAATCACCACCATAATCAAGTTCCATCATCTGAAAGGAACTCTCTTGTGCTACCCCTTACAGATGCAACCTTTCTTCCTCTGACGTCCCTGTCTCCAATTTGTTCTCCATCATTATAGTTTGTCACTTTAGGAATGTTATACAAATTGGATTGTTGCATATGTACTCATTCAAAGTGAACTTTTTATATCACAAAACACATTCTCTCAATATGCTTTCATTTCTCTTGACCATCTACTTTGACTATTGTGTTAGCTTTCTGTCACTGTAACAAATTACCTAAGATAATTAACTTATACAGAAAAAAAGGTTTCCTTTGGCTGGCAATTTTGGAGATGCTAGTCCATTCTTGAATGGCGGCTTTGTTTGGGGCTGGTGATGTGGCAGTGTATTATGCTAGGAGTGCCTGGTAAAGCAGAACCTGCCTCACATCATTCTGGTCCTTTAGCATATGTGCCTTGGAGACATTTGTTAGCCAGAATACAGAAAATAGCTTTCCAATTAACTTTGTTTCTCATCTGTTCTTACCTGTACTTTTATGTAGAAAAAGCACACAAAATGAAACAAAACAGTACAAGACAACATGATAAAACTTTAAAGAAAAAAATAAAATTGCCTGGAGAAAGTGAAATATAATAAAGGCACTTGATTTTAATTTTCACTTAATTAATATCTATAAAAACATCTGAAAGCGAAAGGAGATATTTGGTCCCCATTATCTCTGTCTGCATATTTGACTCTAGGGAAAACAAATATGAAAAGAACTGCGAATGTCTATGGCACAAAATTCTCATAAGCTTTTTAATTCACAATGCTCAAAGCCATGTGGTCTCCACTGGCAAAAAATATTTTCTTATTTTTAATGAATTTATAAAATTTTGTGATGAAATTGAAACAAGCTTTCATGTACGTGGCTGCATTCTATCCAGGAATTTTAAGCAAAGAATTTTCTTCAAAGTCATTATGAGTATTGAGTATATTTCTAACATTGTTGAATATTCAGTAAGTCATTGATATAAATTCAAGTAATTCAAATGTCAGGCCGAGTTCTCCGTAGTGATTTACATTGCTATAGTTTTATGAGTGTGCATTATTAGTTTGCTGACTTCCCTAATATATAAAGGTTATAAAAAGAATTTTATCTAACACTTATGAATTTTAGCATTTCACCATGTATATGTAAATACCCAAAAGAATGCATGTGACTTTAAAATTTCTGCAGAAATGGTCATAGAGTGACTCAGCTTCTCAAATTGTTGATACTTTTTTTCATTAAGTGGTATTTGTAATCTTCTCACATATTGAGTGAAAACATACATGATAGCCGCTCTGACAGTATTATATAGTCTTGAGGTTTACAGCGCTTTATCAGCACCATCCATCTATCTCTGACAACTCCTCCCGTACTCTGAGTTTAACCATATGTGTGCTCTGGCACTTTGACTTATAAAGCCATTGGCATATTTTTGAACTACTCATTTAAGAAACTTGTCTTTGTAGGTATCATTCAGATGATATAAGCAGAGACTCAGAGTATGATTAAATTTGTGGGTTTCACTGCTGCCTAAGATTTGATTTTTTTATGTTTTAAACCACACAACTTTATTAGTTTCCCTAGAATCAATCATCTGGATGCCAGACTTAAAAAACTGATTTATACAAAAAAATGTGATGTTATTAATTGCAGAATTGTAAATGTGTTTTGAAATGGCATATTCTCCTAGTGACAGGTAAGAAATTGTCTTCTCAGGAGACTAAGGCATAGAAAAGTTTGCTGTTGGAAAATGAATTAAAGTGATTTGGATGTTTCTTAAGAAACTGGTTTAGCCGAGCATGGTGGCACACCCCTGTAATCCCAACACTGGGGAGGCTGAGGCAAGAGGATTGATGTGAGTTCGAGGCTAGCCTAGGTTACATAGGGAGTTCAAAGCCAGCTTGGCTGGAATACATTAAAAAAAAAAAAAAAAAAAAAAAAGAACATGAAGAAGAAGAAACTGGTTTAAACTGGTTTAGAGAACTCGAGAGATAACAGGTTCCTTGCTTCTACTCCAGAGATTCTGGTTTACCTGATCTTGCCCCTGCTATGTATAAATGAGTGTATCAGGATTATTTCTGTGTAATTATGCACGTTACACTGCTTTAAAACTAAGCAGATTGCTAAGCTCTCCATCAGACTGTTGTAGTTTGTTCAACTCAAAACAATTTCTTGATAGTTGCATTCCCATTGTTAAAAGAATCCTTATTCAGGCAAAATTTTTCCTGAAGGGTGAACAGGCTACAGATTAGGTAATTTAATAAAATTCAGCTAAATTCCAATAGCAAATAAGTATTTAACATTGTAATGACTTTATTGATAGCACATTTCTTGTTCTCAAATAGATTTGTTCTTTCTTTTTAGGGCTAAAGCTCATATCTGTTCTTTTCAAGGATCTATTAGTTTTCGAGATTTAATTAATAAGGCCAATTAATTCACATAATTGATTCCAAAGTAGAAATTGTTGAACCAGTTATCCACTCAAATTGACCTTTCTTGTGAAATACTATTTGAATTGCAATACTCAGCTTATGTTGAATTACAGTATCTATGGTTAATCATTGTATTTGAATAATGTTTAATGAGTCTCCATATTTAATTACTGTTTCTGACTAATATAATTACTCTTAAGTAATCTCTGTCATTATCACCTAAGCCCCCTGAGCTCGGTGGAGTCTGTCCGTAGCCTGATTCTCCAGGCTCATCTCTCTGCACTTTCCCTCTTGTGTACTTTTCTCTCCATGCTATTAATGTGCAGTGCTGCTTTCCACCTAACGGGCTTCATTCCTTTTGACCACTTTTCTCTGATTTTTAGATCTCAGCTCCTGACAGTGGCTATAGAACAATTTCTGTGGTTTTTCAGAATACTTCATGACCCCCGTTCTTTTAATGTTATCACGTCATTATGCTACCTTCCATTTTACCATGCAGTGCAATTGTTTTTCAGTGTTAAATCTGTTTATTTAATTTTGTGCCTCAAGCTCTAGGCAGCAACTCACCATTGTATGCTGAGCCGCATTTGCTGAGTAAAGAAATAAATGAATATGAATGCATCAGTGATTCAATCATTTAATTGTCAAGCCTTCATACATATGTGTTTCAGAAGTCATTGTGTTAGTTCAGTGATCAAAATTACAAATGTATATAAAATTAGAAGGTAACAAAAGTGAGTGAAGCATCAGATATAAGCCAATGTGGAACTTGATGAGGGCTTTCCAGAAAGTAGCAAAGTGGATGACATTCAGATTCAAATACTTTTAACATTCTGAAAGCCAAAGGATAACCATATTAGCTCAGGGCGTTGGTGTATTAGTTCTCTGAGTCTGGGAGCAGAGGTAGCCTTGGGACACTGCCTCAGGCAGAGGGTTGGTTATGGTCAAACAGCCCAGAGCTGCTTAGATGTCAGCAAGCCAAAGACCCAATGTGACTGTAAATATTCAAGAATACTCATTCAGTTATGCTCCTTCCAAGATTTACTATTTATTTAAATAGTGTCAAGTTACAATATGTATGGATAAAGGACAAGTCTGAGTCACCTCTTTTTAAGGAATTGAAGTAGATATTTAAGATTCCAAACAATCCTGAATCCATAGTGGAGAAGCATTTAGCAGTTAGGTAGGACTGTGTGATGGCTGTCTCTAAGTCGCTCCCGGTGATCTCCATATCCTGGTGTTCACAGCCTTGGGTAACTCCTCCACTTGAAGCTAGGCAGGATTTATTGATTGAATCTTAAGGGAAGCAAGCTGCCATGTTTTGTGTGTAGAAATCCATGAGCACTACTTAAAGAAGAAACAAAGACTATTTTTTTTACTCAGAGCTTGCTATAGTAAGGAAGGCAACAATATCACCATCACTTGAATTTGGCGGTGAATCAACGGAAGCAGAGTGTTGAAACTTCGTAGAGGAACAAAGAGAAATCTCCAGGTATCTCCTTATTGCGGTTCCTGACTTGGGGAATCAGTAGGTAGATTAACTAGAAGTAGGGCATCCCATGTGATTGGTTAAGGGAGAGTATTTGACTTTCTCCAGTTGGATCTTCATTGGAAGTAGTCATCAGTTATTGCTAAAGCCTTGGCCATTTGGGGCTAATTGCTGTAGAAACTATGATTCTGGATGGTTTTCTGAGAAAGTTATGATTTAGCTTCCCAAAGCAGTTGGCCTCCTCTTCTATTTTCTATAATGGGTGCATGATTTACCTGGCCCCACTAGAAAAAAAGTCATCTTTGTTTTTTTTTTTAAGCAAATATTAATTTTTTATGTATTAGGCACTGTTCTGTCACTTAGAATACAGCAATGTTATCTGCCCTTGTGTAATTTACATTCCACTTACAACAATAACATAAACAATAATTATAAACCTTAGAGAAAGGGGAGGGTCTATATCCTCGCATGGCATGGCATAAAGATATTTCTGGTACACATAGAAAGCCCTGGGTCAGCAAGAGAGGCCTGTGTCCCACAGTTCTTCCAGAGTTTGGCAAGGCTTGCTGCTGATATGCAGTGAGTCTGGGTTCCAGTGACAGGACAGCACCTTCTGGCCATTGTCTTTCTGTGAGAACACGGGAAAACTTAGTTGGGTGCGGAAGTGGCGATTTGAGCACCTGGAATCCCTGGGCAGTACTCAGGGTCTGGGAAAGTCACCTGCCCAGCACTTGGCCTGGGAAGATTTTAGGCTTTACTCTAGGGGAAGAATCCACCAGCCTGTGGATTTTCATGAAGCCTGAGTTTAGGGGCAATTTAGAGGATTCCGGTTTCTTTATCTCAAGCTCCTGGACTCACTTCCTGACTTCTACTTATTGCATTTCCATAAGTAAGTCATTTATACAAAACATTATATAATAAGTACAATGGGAAAAGAAAAAGTAGAGCATATTACATAGAGTTGGGTGGTGCAGAGTAGAGGGTGGAGGTTCTTTTAAACAGCTCTATGCGAAAGAACCTAATGTAGAAGGTGATAACTTGTGGAAAGATTTGAAAGAAGGAGTTCGGCATGAGCACATGTAAGGAAGTGTTTCCAGGAACCAGGGGAAAGTCCCTAAGTCAAGAACGTGCTTGGTGTGTTCAAAGAACTGTGAAGAGAAGCTGGACTAGACTGAAAGGAGCGAGCAGCAGAGGAAGGAGTGAGAGAAGTAACCACGGGTCACAGCATTCAGAGCCTTGTGGGACTTTATGTGGAGAGAGAAGGAGAGAAAAGAAGAGAGCTGAGGCATGAGCCTTGGGCCCTCTAACATTGGAGGAAGGAAGGGGGATGGGCCAAGAAAGACTGCGAAGGAATGAATGACCACTGAGGTAGGTGGAGGAAAACCAGGAGCAGATAGGTACTGGAAGACAAAGGTAATGCACGAGAGAGGAAGGAATGAGCAACTCTCAAATGGTAGTGATAGGTCAACTATGACAGGAACTGAAATGTATTAATGGATTTAGCAACCAAATAGAGGTCACTAGCGGGCTTCATAATTAATTTGGTGGAGTCCTGGAGGTGAGAGCTTGACAAAAGTGAGTTTTACAGAGAATTGGAAAAGAAAATTCGAATGATAACAGGTAAATCTTTTTTTGATACAAAAGGTAGCAGAGAATTGAGACAGTCGCTGGCAGCAAAGTAGGGGCATGAACAAGATTATTATTTTTCTTTAGAATCGAAGCAATGAATCTCTCCTAAGCCCCGGAGACATTTGGATATCAAATTTTGTCCTCCGTTCCATTTTCTGTGCTTAACATTATTTTCTTGCCTCTCTTACTGTCATTACCTTGTGGAATTTCATCTGGTCCTATAATATCTATCACTGGACGATTACCCTAGCTTCTCACTATATTCATTACTATCGTATTTCCATCTCACTACCACCACAGCATCTGCCTGCGTACCAAGAATGTTTTATTTCTCCTGCTAGCATACTCCCTCCAAACATATTATTTGTGATGTCATTACTCTATCTAGTCTGGTGATTTAAATGACTTCCCAGACACAGTGTGGCTGTAGCTGCTAAACTTGCTGAGATTTCTGCAACACAGAAAGGTGGATAAACCAGACTGGGAGAGGAAGCCGGAACTAGATTTTGGTGGAATGTGAGCCTACAGGATGGAGCAACTATTGTGATGTTGGGCATGTCTACCAAGTCATGGAGAGGATCACTCCCAGCGGGATCGTCCAGTAGTCAAAGATCTGATTTTTGTAGGCAAGAATATGAAAATTATTAACTTATGCTGCCCAGTATAATTCATCCTGGTTATACTGGGTGTTGGTTTTAGGACCAGAGATGATTTTTAGGGCCTAATTTGGGGGAACATAAGATTCCTAATATTTAGCCAGGCTTATTTTTAAATTTCAGTTTGCATTTAAGGTGGAAAGTGTTTAGGTCATATATTAGATGGCATTGCTATTTCATTCCACATACATAGCAATATATGATATTTCACATTATGAAAACATTAGTATTTTTTCTCTACAAACATATGGGCATATTATGCTTGTATTTTAGCATCATTTTTCTTTCCTCCAATTTTGAAACTGATTTTATTTTAAAATAATATAAAATCATTAAATTTGTTGGTAACAGGATATTACTGCTTCAATAACATTTAAAACTTCTACAGATTCCAAATATTTGGGGCTGTTTACTATGAACAAGACCCTGATTGTATAATTATTGTAAATTGATAGAAAAGATATTTAAAGGAATTATGTGTCTTCAGAGCAAAGGTGACATACAGTAATACTATCACATATTAAAAACTATTTTATGATACAGTGTAATGATAGCTTTTTATCACTTTTGATATTTTAAAAGATGCTAGAACGTTACGGGCTGGTTAATCACACTGGGAAATAGCAGATTTCCTTATCAAAGGCTGATGGCTTCTCTTCTGCTTCAGCCAGAGGAAAAGAGCTCTGAAGATTCCCATTTAATCATAAGATTCACCTCTCAGAGGTCAATAACTGGTATATAATTATGCTATTCTAGTTAAAGTATTGTACCAGTCACCTCCATGACTATTTTAAAAGTGTTTCATTTTTCTGTTTTGAGTTTTATTTTGTTTTACTTAACACTCAGAGGCAAGTTACTATCTGCCAGTCCGTTTCCAAATTTTAAGTGATGGTGTTTTTCCAAAGTTAAACCCTCTCATCAAACGGATTCATTCATTTTATGCACACATGCCCTGCATCGCTAAGCATTTCACACACGTTTTCGTGATACCTGAGACCCGATATTCCATGCTCTGCATCGGGATTAAGCTCTGTATGTTGCTTACAGTTTGTGATGACTGAGATGTATATTCTAGTGTTATTCATTTTTTTCACTTTTCATATTTTACAGTGGCTCTTTCCCAAGGGTGATACTAACCTAGGTATTAGCCATAGACTTTGCTTATAATCCTTAACCTGAAGGTCTTCTGTGATGCAAATCACATGCTTTCTATGATTAATGTACATTTTCTGAAACTGAGCTGGAAGATGCCCACTTCATTCTCATATTATGCATATAGTTAATTGGTATTTTGATTGAACCAGCAGGAGAATAAAAATGCCTATGAATCAAAGGGAATTATTCTCATTAGATATGAAACAAAGAAAGCAGTGGTTTCAAAAACAAATATTTTTCAAAAATATTCTCATTAAAAGAAATTGCTCTCTTTGGTATAATAAAACTCTTCTAAAGAAAAGCATCTGGCAGAATCATATAACTTACTGTAGCATAACATTTGGGATGAATTAAGTTGCTTCATACCACAAAATGCTTTCAAGGCCTCTCAATATTTTTTCTTCAGTTTAACTTATCTGTGTCTCACAGTTCTGCAATTAGGTCATTTTTTTTACCTAGTATTTTGTTTAAGGTATTGTATTATGAATATTGCATAGAAGTTACAGTCCCTTGAAG
Organism: Heterocephalus glaber; assembly: GCF_000247695.1. The sequence goes on along the minus strand of NW_004624779.1, from coordinate 1,426,383 downwards.
ACTAGAAATATTGTTGAATAGAATTAGTTCACACTCTCGTGTGGAGTGAAATCTTTCTGTGTTGGATCCACCTATGCAGTTGTCCATATTAATGGTTGAATAGGTTGAACTACAAGTGGTAAAACAAATGAGCTGTGGAAACGAGAACTGAGGAAAAAGCAATTATTTGAGATCATGTGTGGTTAGCCACCTGTGTGTAAACCTACTGTAGCTGAAACTGGAGTATAAGAGAGCTAATTAACACCATTAAACTTGTCAATAGATCTCAGTGTTGGAAGGAATTTTAAATGTTATCCTCTGATCTTTCTACCATCTCAGATCAGTTGTGTCAATGGCTTCAATGAGGTTTTCTTTTAGTACTGGTGATTGAACCCAGGACCTTTACACTCAACTACATCCCAGCCCTTTTTAATTTTATTTTGAGACGAAGTCTCACAAAGTCGATACGTTGCTGAGGCTGGACTTGGTCTCACCCTTCCAGAGTGTTGAGATTACAGCCACACACCACTACGCCAAGCTTCAGTGACTCTGTGCTTTTGCACAGAGGCCCACTCATTCTGTTTCCCCAAAGCTTCTATCACTCTGAGATGTACCCCATTCTTGTTCTCACATCTAGAAGACTCTTTGACTAGATCTTCTATGGAAGAGCCTTTACACTTCTAAACACAACTTCCACGTGGGCCCTAATGCTATTTAAGTAATATGTGCATAGCAAGGTAGGTGTCTTAGGGGGAGGTGAAGAATTGCTAGTGCCTCGCAGAAGAATGTATTGGGATAAAAGTAAATAGGATCAGTTTTAGACATAATAGGGTTAGGACTCCAGCTATAATAATTACCAGCTGTGAGATATTTTATAAAATATATTTAATTTTGAATGATATTTGCACTTATTTAATTATTTTCTTCAGCTTTAATAATTTAATGTCATCCCAGTTATTCTAGCTAGCTTATATTTTGTTTAGGATTTTAACATCTAGGTTAGCCCTATTCTGTGTTTTTTTTTTATCTTTTGGGAAGTTATCATTATTAGATATTTAGTTAAAATAAACATATATTTGAGATTGTATTTTAGGAGAATCCATATTTTCATGGTATCAGTCTTCTCATCTAATAATGTGGTATATCTTTCCATTTATTCAGATTCCTACTTTATTTTTAGGTCAAATCTACAACACTCACTAATTTTATTCTAAGATTTTTAGCATCATATAAATATTGTGCTTAAAGCATGTAATTTATTTTACGTTTTAATGCTGGTGATTTCTCTCTTTAATTTATCTCCTTCATATTTCCTACATATCTTAGTTCTTTTCCATAGCCTCTTCTGGTTTTTTAGGTAAAATAATCATGCAATATCTTATCATTTCTTTTCCAAATCACTTGATAAGACTATTCAAAACAATTTTGAACATAAATAGCAATGGCAGGCTCTATTAGATTAGCCGATCATTGTTAAGATTTATATTTGCTGTTTGTTTTCGAGAACCGATCTATTATATTTAAGCAGAATTCTTCTATTGCTATTTTTTCCCCCATTAACTTTATTGGTACATTTTAGGTATGCAATACAGTTACATTCATCATTGGGATCTTGTACCATTACATGAGTCTCTTGGTTCTTATTTTTTTTCCCCTTCCCTT
>NW_004624779.1:1406440-1422137 GCF_000247695.1 Heterocephalus glaber | reverse complement strand
GATTCCATCATGTTCCTCAGATCCTCTATTTTTTTATCTGTGTCCTCTCTAGATTTATTAATCATGTCTTGCACCATGAGCAAAATCTTTGCTGTTATGCGAGTAATTATTACTGTTTTCATTTTTCCCAGTTCCTCTTTTGTTGCCAGTTCAGAGAGTCCAGGTGGTTGAGTATCAGACTGTTCCATCTCGTTTCCCTTTGGGGTTGCAGTAGGTGATGTGGAAGTCTGTTTTTGAGGCTTGTTTATGTGTCTTCTCATTTCCACGGGGGGTGGGATGTGCTTCTGGGGCCCACACGGTTCAACTTCTGTGCCCTAGGAGCTTGGAATGGCAGAAGGGGAGCTTCCTTCCAGGTGCTGGGACCAGCTCACCTTCTCTGCCCTAGGAGCCTGGGATGGAGGCGGGGAGCTTCCTTCCGGGTGCTGGGACTGGCTGAGCTTGACTGCCCTAGGAGCCTGATATGATCTGCTATACAATCCAAAAAACTTGTCCTGTGCTCTGGGAGGGAGTTGGTCATGTTTCACAGCTATTTCACCACCTGGATCCAAGTGAATGCTTTAATACTTCAACTCCTTTAAATGACAGGCTGTCTGTGATTTCATATTCCAGTTATCCTGAGTTTAAGTTAGATAGGTAATTAAGCAAAGGATGGTACCTGCAGGCTTTAGGAGCTTCGCAGACTTTCAAACTCTGAGGTCAGGCCCCCATCCTGCACTCTGATCAGCACGACCAGCCAGCACAAGCCGGTGAGCCAGGCAGCATGAAGCTCCCCACTCTTCTATTGCTATTTTCTGTGGAATTTTAATAACAACAATGGTGGAATTTTATGAAATGTCTTTTTATACTTGTCATTAATGATAATTAGTGACAATGAATCATCATAATTATGGAACTTTTCATTTTTAGTTGATTGGAGCTATTAAATGTGATATTAATTTTTTAATGTAAACATCCTTGCTCTTCTGCAATAAATATTTGTTACCTATTACTTATTTTATATTTTGGTAGTTCCAGTCATAAATTAACTACATTAACTATAAGTGACTAGTTAGTAATATATATTTATGGTACCAAATATATTTATGTATGTAGCTATTAATGCACAGATGGTCTCTGACTTGTATGAAGGTTTGATATTCTGACTCCACAATGGTGTGAAAGTGATACACATTCAACAGAAGCATACTTGGAATTTCTAACTTTGCTTGGGTTTGTGCTATGCAGTGAGATCCTCTCTTGCCATACTGGGTAGGAGCAGCAGCGATCCACTTCTACCAGTCAGAGCTGAGATCCCGGGGAGACAATGCCCTCTATAGTGTACCGTGTAGCTACTCTGTGACATTTAGTGGGTCTGGTATATTACATGCCTTTTAGACTTGCAATACTTTTAATTTATGATGGGATTATCTGGATGTGATCCCATTGTAAATCACGGAGCATTTGTATATTTGCCTCCTGTTTCATTTTATTTCGTATTTCTCCTTTGATACTGATTCCTCTCAATTAAAACTATAGAGGTTTCATGAAAGGGTAAACACAAGTGTCCCAGTTGAGTGAAACCAACCTATTTTTAAACAGATTCCTGAAGATTTAGAACTGCTGCTGTTAGCTTACTAGGGGGATTTGAAACTAGAGGTGAGACAAGCATGGTATGATTCTTTGGTCCACTGGGGATCAAGAGCCAAGATCCTCCCCTTATATCTTTCTAATATTTACACAATACTGCATTGCTGAGACCTCTCATGGACTTGAAGCAATCCATGGCATCTCAATTTCCTGTTCTGTCAGGCTTCTGGTTCCATCTCGAGGGCAGAAGTCCATCTGTGATCTGCAGATGGCCGGGCACCTGCTCTGTGAGCCACATGAGGTGAGGCTGGCCCTGGAGTGCTCTAAAGCTTCCCCATGGAAGAATTCCCAGTATGGTTCTAAATAGTGCCTGGGGAACTATGGGATCTGCAGCCCTCAGATAAGACACTGCATCCTGCTGCCCGAGCCAAGGCAGCGGGATCCAGTACCAAGAATTGTTATTTTTTTCTTTGTTCTTTTGTTTTCACTTTCATAATACTGTATTGGTTAGCATTATTATTATTATTATTATTATTATTATTATTATTTGGTGGCTTTATTAAATGAACTATAATGACTTGAGCTTTGCTAGTGAAGTGAAGAGTAGAAAGATCTAATATTAAGACATCAAATAGAACAAGTGTCTGCCGAGGTCTGCTGGTTCTCGATCAGTTCTTTATTCTCTTCTGGGTACACCTGCTTCTGAATCTAGACTCTGCTGTTTATGAACCACACAGTCCACCATGTTTCTCAGTGCAATTTGAGCACTGCACAAAGAGAGGAGTCAAAACTATATCCAGTTGGGGCTTTTGTCTTTGAGGGCTTAGTTCTGGTATAGATTAGCAGGTACTTTCTCCTTTTTTGCATAGAATAAGCTACCATATCAGCAAGCAGCACATGCCACTGAAATGGAGTGAAATCATGCACTTCATTTAGCTTATTTTCTTATTGGTTAAATATAGTTTTTTGGTACCACATACTTCTTACCTCAAATTCTCAAATGCATGTATTACAGTAACTGGAGTATTTGACATTATTGTACTTGCCACTTTTTGATAATATTTTATTGTTATCCAGATTTTTAAAGAATGTTAGAATATATCTGAATATTTCCTATGTTATTTCTATTTCTTTTAATATATGTACTCTAAAAATGAAAGATAATGGAATATCAGGCGAATAAATTATTCTTGCCAAAAATAAAAATAATTCTGGACCCTCGCATTTATTTAAAAATCCAATTGGTTCTTGTGAATCATGAACTTATTATTTATGGGAAAGCCTTTAAAATACTGGCAATTCCAAATAAAAGCAATAAAATAAGAAATTATTAATAAATACATCTTAGTCATTCTTCTAAATCTCTGTAAATGAATGCAGTAGTTGCAGTGGCGTTTTCAAACATGGATACAAGAATCCATTTTTACAGAGTGAAAATAGGCATCAGGGCAAAGTGGTAGCACACACTGATTGAGTCCTTACTACACCATTGGCTTACAAGGCCTACTAGAGGAGCACCTTCCAATGATAGTGCTTAAATTAAAAAAATATAGTGTCATCCTGCATAGAGATCACAAATGCATTAGGAAACTTGACAGCTGTGTGTGGAATGCAGACCAGGAAAGGTTGTGAAATATGGTTCCACTATCATCCTTTGACTGTGTCTGCATCGGAAGAAGGACTTTGTTGTGTGAGCCACCAACAGCCTTGGTTTCATTGTATAGAAAATATGCAATATAAGCACACCGCAAGCAAGACAGAGACAAACACTCGCTTCTTTCAGAGGATGATGACCCAGTTCTGAATGAATAGAGATTGCACATTGATGTGGACTGAGTCAGAATATGATTTCAGTTCCTAGACAAGTCAGAGGACATACTCCCCAACAGAATGGTGACTATGCCAGGGTCATCGAATGAAAGTGAACAGACACCGATTCACAGTGAGACAGTTGGCTGGAAAACAGATTTTAGGAGCCTCGTTTATTAGTGAGAATATCCTCTGATAACTTTCTAAGAGAAACTTAAACTTCATTTTTTCCACCACAGAAAGAACTAAGAAAATTAGTAGTACTTTACTGAGATGTTAGCAATAAAGCAGAATGAAACTAGCACAGAGATACCAGAAGGTAAGGCAAAGAAGGGGGTTGTTTGTGATTTGTGCATTCTGTTAAAAAGTATCTGTAGAAGTAACATTTTCATCAAAATCACAAGGAAAGCTTCAAGGTCAGCCATTCTCCCTGAAAGTTTGAAAATCTATAGTGACCCTGAATCCATTTGCTAGGAAGAGATGTATTTACTTGTGTGTGTGTGTGTGTGTGTGTGTGTGTGTGTGTGTGTGTGTGTAGGTAAGACTCCAACAGATGTTTGTGATTAGTTGACTAAATCGTCTTTTGAAAATCTGAATTCTCATTTTATCGGCGACTTGTCTTAAGCCTGATTTGCTAAGATCTAACCATATCCTGTATGCCAGTTGTTTTGTTGGATAGTGAGTGAATCCAGAGTAAAGGAAGGATAGCTTAGGGTGGATTAGAATAGGTTTCTGAAGAGAATTGAAATATGAACTAGGTTTTGAAGCACTGTGAGGAGGGAATTCTTGTCTTTTCTTATTTTTTTCCTCCTTTTCCCTCCCTCCCTCCCTCCCTCCCTCCCTCTCTCTCTCTCTTTCTTTCTTTCTTCTCCCTCCATAGTGCCCTTTCCCATTTGAACATTTTCTTCCTATTTTACATTATCTATTATACATTTTGGTGCTTTTTTACACTGTAAGTTTTTCACACCAGAGAAACAATGCTATATTTGCACATTTGTCTGATTTATTTCACTTAAGAGTATGGTCTCCAGGTGCATTCATTTAGTTATAAGTGTCTCAAGTGCATCCTTCTTTATGGCTGAGTGGTACTCCGTTGTATAAAAAACCCATATCTTCTTTATGCATTAATCAGTTGATAGGCATTTGGACTGTTTCCAAGATTTAGCTATTATAAACTGTGCTGCTATGAACATGGGTGTGCATATATCTCTGTAGTATGATGCTTTTAATTCTTTTGGGAAGATACTGAGTAGCAGAATGGCTGGGTCAAATGGAACCTTTAGTCCTAGTTTTTTGAGGAATCTCCATACTGATTCCCTCAGTTGTTGTACCAGTCTATGTGTCCACCAGCAGTGGAGAAGGCTTCCTTTTCTCCCACAGCCCCACCAGGCTTTGTTATTGGTTGATTTCTTGATAGCAGCCATTCTTTCTGGTGTGAGGTTGAATCTGAGTGTTGTTTTAATTTTCATTTCTCGAATGACTAGTGATGTTGAACATTTTTTCATATATTTATTTGCTATCTGTACTTCTTCATCTGAGAAACGTGTATTCATTTCAGATACCTACTTGTACTGAGTCTTTAAATTTGGAGGGTTGATTTTCTTCAGTTCTTTATATATTCTAGATATCAGTCTTTTGTCTGAGGAACAGCTGGCAAAATTTTTTCCCGCTCTGTGGGTTTTCCCTTCACTCTGTTGGTGATTTCTTTTGCTGTGCAAAAGCTTTATAGTAAGATGAGATCCCAGTTGTTGATTCCTTGTATATTTCATGTGTGATCGGGGTTTTGTTCATAAAATCTTTACCTATACCTATGTCTTCAAGACAATGCCTATTCTATTTTCCAGCAGATTTATTGCTTCTATTTTGAATATTTAGATCTTTGATCCATTTTGATTTTGGTGTAGTACATGGTGAGAGACATCTGTTTAGTTTTAGTCTTTGGCATGTGGAAAGCCAGTTTTTCCAGCACCAGTTATTAAAGAGGCTATCTTCCAGTGAAGGTGTTTGGCCCCTTTGTAAAGAAAAGGTGGCTGAGTGTGTTTGAAGTTGTTTCCACATCTTCTAATTTGTTCTATTGATCCTCGGATCTGTTTTGTTTTTTCAGTACCATGCTGTTTTTATCATAGTAGCTCTGTAGTATAATTTCAAATCAGGGATTGTGATGTTCCTTGCCTTGCCTTTGTTGCCCAGAATTCTTTTTACTATCCTGGGCCTCTTCTGGTTCCAAATGAATTTTAGGAATGTTTTCTCTAATTCTGTGAGGCATGCTATTGATATTTTGATTGAGATTGCATTAAATCTGTATAACAATTTTGGAGGTGTGGCTATTTTCACTATGTTGGTTCTTCCTGTGCACAAGCAAGGGATGTCTTTCCATTTTCTGATATCTTCACAGAAGTAGAATCTCATGTTGGCACTCAATGAACAAGATAAGGTGGGCCCCAAATACAAAGCTTTAAATGCCAACACATCACTTTGATTTACTCTGTAGAAGTAAAGTAACTTTCTATATTTCGATGATTGAATGCACATAGCGGTGTTTGGTGTTTATAAATCTATTAGTGCTCTGTTCAGATTAGAATTTAAAGTTTGATGGTGAGTCTGTTGCAATAATCAAACATATGGATGTATAGACCACTGTGGTAACCATAACAGGTAATAATATCTGGCAAAATGCTAAAAACCAGGGGAATGAATCAAAGACAAGTTTAATGTTATTGTGAGTTTAGGCAGGTATGGGAGATAAAAATCGGAAAAAGATCTCATTTTGGAAGTTTAAAGCAAAACAAGTATTACCTTAGATTATTTTCTATTAAAAAACAGAAATTGATGATTTTCAACTCGAAATATCATTTCCCTCCAGCAACCTAATATCAATCTTGTTTCCTGCCCTTCTCTGCTCTAATCCATAATTTGGAGTGCCCAGACCCCCATGTGTGTCTGTTGCAGAGGTGCTGCCCATTTTAGGCTGAGCTTCAGCTGCAGAACGAAACTGTGGAATAGGAAATAATCCCAGGGACTAGTTAGTCTTTAGTTCCTGACAACAGCTTCCGCATGATTGTCTCTTGCTGACTGCAGACCATTTTGAAAAATGAACTAGCTTGGCATGAAAATGCCAAAATATTTTCTTCTGTAAAAAAAAGTGATAGGATTTTTTTTTAAAAAAAGAACTATAACCCTCTTTTACTTTCCTGTACTGAAAACATACAGAAAGGCAGCTTTCATGACATGCTAGTGTTATATCATTTGGTATTACTCTTTATGTTTGACATTGGTAACCAATTAAAACCCAGGAAGTAATCACAAAAGATAATTAGATTTAATTTAGATATCTCCATGAGCTTTAGACTTGTAGGCATAATTAGCACATTGAGCACAAGTTAACTCTAATTAAGTTGATTAACTCGGGCAATATTTGCCTTGGTTGATACAATAAAAATAAGCAGAAGGCTTTTTGATTTAGCTTATTTTTCATGACTTCATGTCTTACTAGTTTCATGTGTGCATGTTCACAATCAAGCATAGGTATGTGTTTCAGAACTGGGATAGATGATGGGAGTAATCTTGGGACTCAAGTAATCCTACTTTTAAAACTGCAGTGTATTCATCAAAACAGAATCTATATTCTCTCAGACCTCCTTCTCCCCAAAAAATGATTTATAACATTTTTCAAGAGAATTTGGTTATTCAAGTTACTACATTTTATCTTTTGACTGAGTATCTGTTCTAACTAAATTGCTACCAGGTGTTCACTGGATACTTTTTAGCTCGAGTTATGGTCCCTCTTAGAAGAACATATTGAGACACCTCAAAGAAAGAATAACTTATTCACCCTTATGAAAAGATGGAGAAGGGAGTTACCTCTGGGTATGAGCTCTTTGGGAAGGTTGATGGACAAATCTCTACTGCTAAATTAGTACCGGAAACACCATCACAAAGAAGGGTGCTCAGTGTTCCTCATCAGAGTATTTTCATCTATTTATTTTTTCATGTCTCATCAGAAGACTCCTTGATCTCAGATGCTTTAGTACCTGTCCATAATAGGTACTCAGTACTTCTTGCTTGAAGACAGGAGCGGGTGTTGACATTCTCATGTTGAACAGAAGCCCTCACATCAGCATTGTAATGGTGTGTATCTACGCTCAGCTTTTCCATTCTTGCATTGCCTTAGAAACAGCAAGTGAAGTCTGTAAATCTATTAGATATATGTCCTAAACTAATATTTTTTCTAGAAATATGCCAGAGAATGACACTTAATTATCATGAGCACTGCACCTTTAATTTTGTAACTGAAACTGTATGGATGCCCCTGAACTCTAGCTGTATGAAAAGAGAACTTAAATTTCACAAGTGTTTCCAAATATTCGAAGTTATGTGGGTATATTGGTTAACTTAATGCATCTCCTTGACTGGATCACAGGGTGCCTAGATATTTGGATAAACATTATTTCAGAGTGTTTGGTGCGGATGTGTTTCTGAAAGCAATTGACATTTGCATCAGTAGACTGAATAAAGCAGATTTGCCTTTCTCAATATAGGTGAGGCTCATCCAGTCCATTGAAGGCCTGAATAGAGCAAGCAGCTGAATAAGAAATAATTCTTTCTCTCTGCCTGATTCTTTTGCCTGCCTTTGACACTTACTCTCACTAGAAGTTACAAAATCAGATGGGCATGGTGGTGTACCTCTGTAATCCTAGCACTGAGGAGGCTGAGGCAGGAAGATGGCCATGAGTTTGAAGCCAGCCTGGGCTACATAGTGAGTTCAAGGCCAGCCTGAACCACAAAGCAAGAGCCTATCTTAAAAAAAAAAAGTTTCAAAATCCACACTACTAGTTTATCCACTTTAACCTGGATATTTTGGTATTATCAGCAGTAAAGAGGTCATCATATGGACTGAAATGTTTGAACATTAGCTTGAAACAAAGGAATAGATTCAGGAAGTATAGAAATTACTGGATATTTATGCTTGGTTTACATTTTGCTGGCAATTTCTAATTGTACAATCATATACAAGTGCTTCTTTCATTTTAAAATTACATAACAGTTTTAGAAACACTATTTTATCTCTATCAAAAAACTGAAGATTGGGGCTGGGGTTTAGCCCAGTGGTTCCACTGCCTGCCTCGAAAGCACAAGGACTGCAGTTTGATCCCCGGTACCAAAAACAACAACAACAACAAAAAAAACCCCTGAAGATTTGTTTCCTCCCCTTTTTTTCTTCCTTTCTTGCCTCATCTCTTATATTTTTTATTTCTTTTCCTTCCTTCTGTAATTCTACATAATTTTTAATATAATATTATGGTCATCAGAACATGACCCTATAGCACATAAATGTCAGTGACACTCTAAAGTCAGCTCACCTTTTGCCCTACACAGAAATTACCAGAAATATATAAATACCAGTTCAAATTGGGAATATGCTAAATGAGCTTCTTGAAAATATTGGCCAGGTAGATACCGAAGTAAGTGAGTATATTTTCCTTGAAGAAAAAAGAAAAATCTCCAAGTGGCTTAAGTAATTACCTAATTCTGCAAATCTTTTTCCTGAAAGTTGTCTTCATGTCAAACTTCCTAGAAAATATTGGAAGTTTCAAGTGAATAAACCTCAACGTCTTATCTGCTCCTGGTTCAGTAAGAGAAATTTATAATCAGATGACTAAAATGAAGGCTGCGGACGGCCGGAGGGGCAAAGTATACCAAACTATACCAAGCTGGTAAGCAATAGAAACAAAATGGGGTTTGTCTATTAGAGACCAAGGGAGGAAGTCAAGAGGATTTAGAAAATTTTCTAGATACTTTGGTCAACAAAAAAATTGTGGTACCTTCTCATAGGCAATTAAAAACAATACTGAAACAAAATATCTCAAAAGAGCTCAGACAATTTTTGTAGTTTATTCTCTATCATTTTGAGAATCTCTTGGAGAAAAATAGAAAACATTAAGAAATTTGTAACACAACTCCCTCCTTCCCTATCCTTCAGCTTTGCTGGATATGTCAATCCTTGCTGTGATTCCCATTAGGTCCCTCAACATTGGTTGCAATGGGAACTGAGATTCGAAGGCAGAGCCGATAAGCTCCGTGGAGCACATTCTATGGTCAGCATTGCAGTAGGTGCCGAGAATAGCATCACTCCTGATCCCAGGAAGCTCACAGCTGAGTGGGGAAGGTGGAGAAATGAACACAGTAAGATGCACTTTAGAGAATCTCCCTCAGATCTGCGGCCTCATGGGGACACAGTTTCAAATAGAAGCTGTTTCTGTTCGGAGTGACAAACCCTTCCTCTGTGACTCCCCTGCCAGTCCAAAGACACACGTTTAGTTTTCATTCTGTATTGCAATTTACCATCCAATTTTTACATTTTTCTCCCTTGTAGTCATGAGACAGAGTGTGAGGACAGCTTTATAAAGAAGCAAAAGCCTCTTGTGTCAAAGTGATAAAAATCACACATTTAATTCTGCAGAGTTCATCAGTAATTCTCTAAACAACATTTCACCAGTCTTGTGATCCTATTATTGTACAAATGTAAACGTGTTTTATTTTCCTAATACAAGAAGGATATCTGATAGCAGATGAGAATTTCAGTGAGGACTCTTTTTGTTCTTTTTTAATTAAGAAAAAGTAGAATGCTAACTTCTGGGAACTGATGAAGGTCCTTCAAAAGACCTGATTTTAAAGTAACTGGTTTAATTCTAATGTTAACTTCTCAGATAAACATTATTATTTTTGCTATTTTATACAGAACAGGAACACAGAAAAGTTAAATAACTTGCTAACCTTAGATGATAGGTAGCAAAGCCAGAACTAGAAACAGGATTGTGTAGTAGAGATGGTGGGATCCCTGCCAATAACCAATATGTAAGGTTGATACTACTAATGCTTCAATTTTCTTGGCTTACATTTTCTTATAATAGCAAATAAAATATGTCAAATGATTATAGTCTTTATTTTTCAAATCTCCCAGCATACCACCAACTTACTATTGCTCTGCATAACATAAGTAAATATTTGGATGCAATAGAGTTAATGGTTGCTCAAAGTAGAACCTTCTGTTTCTGCATATTTAACAACTATTCCTGCCAGGAGCAATCCAAAATTCTTTCATAACCTTCTTCAGCCTTGTCTTCATACCACAGCCACACCCACTCTGCATTTTTTGCTAGCTTTTCATTTGTTTATGTAAAATATTTCTAGTCTTTATTCTCCTTTTTTATTCATCTGAGTCCAAAATACCTTGTCTTTCACAATAAAAAAGACCATGAAAATTTTGTTGTAAACCTAAAGTATAAACATCTGAATAGTGGATTTTGCAGTCACTATTAACTTTTTCCCCCAAAATATTGTTTTGTATATTAAAAATTTATATCAGGTGAAAGGATAAAACAGATTGGACATATGGATGATAAGGTAACCCTTCAAATAAATTTAAAAATTGAATTTGACATTAGACATCTCATTTATATGTTATGTACAGAATGTTTAGAGTGGTTAGATTTACTTGATAAAGAACTGCCATAACATTGGATGTTTTACTCAATAAATAAATATTAAATACTTTTGTATAGCTTGTATAACACACTGAGTAGGAACTTTAATTAGTTTAAGTACATGAAATTATATAAAATGTCTACTGCAATACTATTGGTGAAATTTTACCACATCTTGTGGTTTTTTTTTTTTTTATGCCCACCTTCAAGCACAATAAATCCTGTCTGAATAACTTAAATCATTCTGAACATTAAAACAGGCTTCATGGTGGAGGATAACTAAATGTTTTCTTTTTTCCCAATGGTATTTTATTTTGTTACTTAATTAAGTTTATCGGTACATTTTAGATATACACCATGATCACATTTATCATAGGAAATTTATACCTGTACGTGCTAGATCTTGATTCTTCTTTTTTTTTCCATTCCCTTCCCCTCCTTTCAACCCCTCTTCCCCTCCTTATTTGCAAAAGATTTTCTTAAGTGTGTTGTATACTGCTGCAAATTATTTATGGAAGCCTATGCAATGTTAAACTACCAAGTTAACCAAAAGTTCCATCCAGAGAATTATTTTTTTTTAAATTCTTTTATTGGTACATTTTAGGTATACAATATGTTTACATTTATCATTGGGTGCTTGTACCTGTACATGATGTATCTTGGTTCTTATTTTTTTCCCCATTACCTGTGCGCCCTTTACCCCCTCCAACCTTCCCTATTTATGTAGATTTTTGTTTCCATTTTTTTCTTTTCTCATAATTTTTCCTTTCCCCTTCCCCTCCCACCACCCCTACGCTGTTGGACCTTTTCCTACTTCAAATTATCAATTATTCATTTTAATCATTTTAATCCTTATTGACACTTTCAGTTTCTCACACTAGCGAAACTATTCGGTATTTACACATGTGTGTCCTATTTATTTTACTTAAGAGTATCACCTCAATATGCATCCATTTAGCTATAAATGTCTCTAGTTTCTCTTTATGGCTGAGTAATACTCCATTTTATAAAAAAACCGCATCTTCTTTATCCAGTTTCCAGTTGATGGGCACTTGGGCTGTTTCCAAGCTTTAGCCATTACAAACTGTGCCGCTATAAACATGGGTGCACATATATCACTGTGGTATGATTCTTTTAATTCTTTGGGGAAGATACCCAGCAGGGGAATAGCTGAGTCAAATCGGACCTCTAGTCCTAGTACTTTGAGGTAACTCCATACTGATTTCCACAGTGGTTGTACCAGTCTGCACTCCCAGCAGCAATGGAGAAGGGTTCCTTTCTTCCCACAACCCTGCCAGCATTTGTTATTGGTTGATTTCTTGATAGCAGCCAATCTTTCTGGAGTGATGTGGAATCTCAGTGTTGCTTTCATCTGCATCTCTCGAATGACAAATGATGTTGAACATTTTTTCATATGTTTATTTGCTGCTTTTACTTCTTTGTCTGAGAAATGTCTGTTCATTTCGGATGCCCACTTTTGAATTGGGTCTTTGAATTTGGGGGGTCTGATATTTTTCAATTCTTTATGTATTCTAGATAGTAGACCTTTGTCTGAGATACAGCTGCTAAAATTTCTTCCCATATTGTAGGTTGTCTCTTAGCTCTGTTGGTAGTTTCTCTTGCAGCGCAGAAGCTTTTTAATAAGATGAGATCCCAGTTGTTGATTCTTTGTGCTAGTTCCTGTGCTACTGAGGTTTTGTTCATAAAGTCTTTTCCTATGCCAATGTCTTCAAGAGTTCTACCTAACTTATCTTCCAGCAAGTTTAGTGTTTCTCTCTTAATATTTAGATCTTTAATCCACTTTGATCTTAGTTTAGTGCATGGGGACAGGTATGGGTGTAGTTTTAATCTTTGGCAGGTTGAAATCCAGTTTTTCCAACACCATTTATGAAATAGGCTATCTTTCCTCCAGTGGCAGTGGTTGGCAGAGAATTATTTTGATAAGCTGTTCTTGAGTGTGGCTAGAATGCTAAGTGTGCTGGCCTTTAAACTCATAAGGTTTAGACACTAGGACCCCAAGCTGTATGTGTCCTACATGTGGGCAGTGTTCACATGTTTGCATTGTATGGAAGTAAAATCTGCAAAAACAATTGAAAATAGAGAAACAAAATGAATTGTAGTGAAAGCAAGTGTGAACTACAACATGTACAAAGCGGGAAAAACTGGTGAAATAAATAATGCTTATGATTGTATTGGAGTCTATTGTAAAAATAATGAGAGCAGCAGCATGGATAATTCTTGCAAATTGAAAGAATATTGGGAATCAGAAATAGGAAAGCAAAGCAAAGGAATTAGCATTCACTGGTTCTGTTAAAACTCAATATCAATTAGCACTTTCTTAAATAATGCTTTCTACTTTTTAATGATTTTCAAATGTGAGCTAATATCAGTTTCTACCAAAACAAATTTTAGAAAAGAAATAATTTCTATCTCTAGTTTTATGTAATTTCATGTATTAACTACAAAATCCCTTGGTTTGACTATATTAAACATGGCATTGGGACCCTGAGGTTCTGAAGTTGGAAGTTTTGTTTTTATTTTTAGTCTAACAGAAAAGAGACTCAGTCTCAGAGCTAGTTACAGAGACATTCAGGAGATGAAAATTAGTTTAATCTGTCAAGTTCTTTTCCATTGCTAATACAGTGATATTCCAAATGCTTTGACCTTGCTCCACAAAATTGTGGCATTGTGGTGTTCCACCCTTGTTTTAAATCTTAAACAAAGCTTAGAATTTCTTTCAAACTGGGAGATGTTCACAATTTTTTTTTTGATAATTTCATGTCATTGAATTAATAATTATCTCAAATGTTTATTCCTAGAAGTCATGTCTTTGGAGCACTTCATTTTAAAAATTTAGATTTCTAGTGAATTTAGAAAGGACAGCTAGCATCCTATACCTCAACCCCATAATTGTTACGTCCTATTCTTTCTTCTTTTGACCATGTTACTGTTGGAGTATTTTCTGTTAACAGCTATGAAAGCAGGAATGGATGTTGTAGTAAAACAAACTCTTCCTATTCTGATCGATTTTGTGCTTAATAACCTTTTTCAGTTATTCGAAAGTATAGTTTTTTCTCTTGCTGTTTGGAAAGAATGTAATGGTCTAAAAGATTGCCTGCTTTCGTTTTTTTCTTGTCAAGGTAGAAACCATATATTTATCAAGCTGTCTGTAACTCTGGACAAATACTTTTGTTTTGTTCTGTTTGCTGCAATGTAACTAAGGAACACTCAAACATGCCAGTTGGCAATGTGACCTAGCAGATCTCTAGGACCATGATAAGGTTGTTCAAAAAGCAGGAGTTTCCAGAGTGGAATTAAAGCCATTTCTTTTCTCTGTTCTCTTATATTAGAGCATATGGTAGTAAAAATTCATCAATATTAAACTTAGTGTAAATTTGTATAGTAACTTACAGAATGTACTTGTGTGGTTCAGTGAAATTCTTCAGCCATTACCCTAAAGCTAATAGAAAGGTGTCTTTTAAACATTATATTGTAAGAAATCATTCCAACACCCATAGCAGTAGGAAGATTTAAGAGGGTATGATACACATGAATGCATTCTTTTGGGGGGGATTACCAAAATTTGTTGGTACGAAGAAGAGCTTCTGAATTAAGGCTAATTCTTAGAATGATTAAAATGACACATAGTGAATTAATATGATAAAAGATTAATATAATTATGGTAGAAAAGGAAATTAAATCACTATAGTTACTTAGAAGATGTTAAGATTTATAGCCACAGACTTCATTTTGTACATCTGTGGATTTTATGGAACTGACTTTTAAAAAAAGACTGAGGTTAGTTTTCATTATATAGTTGGAAAAATGATGAAACCAATTATTTCATTTCAATTTAGAATGCTATGTGCTGGCTGGTTAATGAAATGACTGTTCTAGCTTCTGGATATCTTTTTAGGTATGTTTTAGAGCCCTCATTATGCAAATAAAATTCTCTTAGCTTTCTCAATTATACGAGGTTTGGATTTAGTCCTGGAGTGAACAATGTACTTAAATAGGTGAAAAGAAGTATAAAAACCCCTCAAATGCTCAAAATTGGAGTGCAGAAATATGGGCTGAAAAACCAGCGGGAGCCTTCATAGTAGTATTCCAGGTTGGGTGAGATAGGTTTTAATATTCTGGCAATAAAAAGATTAAGATAATTTTTTTTGAAGAATAGTTATTGATGACTAACTAGAAATTGGAAATACAAGTTTAAAACCCTGAATCTTGATACCTAGAAGGTTAATGCTGATACTCAAAATAAGGAAGTTGGAAAGGTACTGAGAAAATAGAGGATTATAATTGGTAAAGAGGATACAGGTTGATATGTTATGCATTAAAAAATAGCTAGACAGGGGCTCAGGATTTAGCTCAGTGGTGCCACTGCCTGTGTCGCAAGCACAAGGTCCTGAGTTTGATCTCCGGTACCAAAAAATAAAAAACAATTTAAAAAATTAGCCAGATCTAACATAAATATGTTTGCTGTAACAGCAGCTCTCAAAACGTGATTTGGAGTAGTGGAGACCTTTCAGAGTATCATTAAGATGTGAAATTATTAAGTCATTATCTGTCTTTTTATTTGTATTGATATTTGCACTAATGGTGCAAAATCAATGTGAGCAAAACTATTACTTTAGGAAAAAATTAAATTATTAGTACCAAAGTTTACTAGTAATCAGTTATGTATTATTTCTACAAACAAACTTTTAAAAAAAAATTTATTTTATTGGTACATTTTAGGTATACAATAGAATGACATTCATCATTGGAAATTTGCACCTTTACATAATCTCTCTTGGTTCTTGCACTAATGGTGCAAAATCAATGTGAGCAAAACT
>NW_004624779.1:1388732-1401916 GCF_000247695.1 Heterocephalus glaber | reverse complement strand
ATAATCTCTTGCACTATGAGCACAATCTCTGCTGTTATCTGAGAAATTATTTCTGATTTTATTTTTCCCAGATCCTCTTTCATTGCTAGTTCAGGGAGTCTAGGTGGTTGAGTATCAGAGTGTTCCATCTCATTTCCCTTTGTGGTTGCTGTAGGTGATCTGGCAGTCTGATTTTGAGACTTGTTTATGTGTCTTGTCATTTCAATGCAGGGGTTGTGGGTGGCAGGCGGGGTCTGTGTTGTTGGCACCCCTGTGGCTTGGAAGCCCCTTCCTCTGCGCTGGGAGTGGTGGGATGGCGGCCTCAAAGCCCCTTCTCTGGGCTGATAGTGGTGCAACTCAAAAACTTTTTAAAAGCCATTTTTATGAATGTCCTCATGAAACAGTATAAATTATTCATTTTTTTAGATGCAGATCTTAAATTACACATACACATATTTTCATATTCTGTGTGATAAAATGAGAAAAGGTCATAAAGTACATAAAGCATGACTTTTGGATATTGAAATATAATGTCTATCTCAATGGAAGGCATTTTTGAAATTGAGATATAAGATGAACCCATCACATTTTTATTCCCTAAATACCTTTTTTTTCCCTTTGGAATACAATGGTCCTCTAATTTCAAGGAAGCCAACTTACTATATTTTCTTCCCAGTGAAAACTCTGTCCATCAGCTTTCCATTATGAAAATGAAATACCTGAGATGATTAACTTACAAAGAGAAAAGATTTATTTTGGCTCACTATTTTGGAGATCCAATCCATGATCCACTATCTCTGTGAGAAGGAACACGTCATGGTGTAAGAGGTTGTGGCAGAGCAGAACTTTCATCTGGGAAGCAAACGAGAACCTAGAAAGTGCTGTTGTACCACATGCTCCCTCAGGCACACCCCTGCACTAAGCTGGGCCCCCTCCTGGGGCATCTCCAAATAGGATCATGCTGGGAACCAAGCCTTTAACACAACTATCTTTAGGGGGTGTTTATCCAAACCATGGCAATTACATTTGGGCTTTCAAGATAAATTACAAATTTAGCAAACGCATCCATCACCATGAGTTTGCCACTTTCATAATACTTACAAAGGTGATGAAATGTGCCATCCTTGGGGATATCTGGATAAGGTGTGAACCAGTAGTTTTCCAATATTTGTCCATGACTCCCAAAATCTTGATGGGTAAGGCAAACATTCATAGAGTGGGACTGAGTAATGGATTTTAGTTAACAGAATATAAAGAAGTTCATTGATATTCCTTCACATTCCATGTTGCAACTAGAAGAAACAATCAGTTCTCATATTTTGGTTTAATATCAAAGAATATAAGATGAACCAGTCACATTTTTATTCCCTAAATACCTTTTTATTCTCCTGGAATAAAATGAGACTCTAACTTCAAGGTAGCCAACTTACTACTGTATTTTCTTCCCAATGGTATCTATCCATCAGCTTTTCATTGCTAAAATGAAATACCCAAGATGATTAACTTACAAGGGCACCATTTTGGAGATTCCAGTCTCTAGAACTAATAAAGATCTGAAAAGGCTACTAAACATCCCTTTGTTTAGAAACTACCTATCTGTGTGAGGCAGAATTTATTTCATGCTTTTCAACCCAAACCACATGCTGTAACAGACTGCATGCAGAGATAGATATAAGAATCCAGTCCTTTCCCATTAAGCCAATCATTCATGCAATTTGCAATGATGTAAAATGCTAACATTCTTCGTACTGATTTTTTCTTTTGGAACTTATCTTAGTAGAGAATTTATTTTAAAAATAATTATGAATTTCGTTATTACACCTATATATGTACATAAATGTAGGCCACCATGCTAAACACATCCAGTTTATTAATAGATTTTTAAGAGTATAAAGGGTCCTAAGGCTCCAAACTTTGAAAGCTACATAGCTAAATGTGGAAGTCACCAACATGGAGTTTCAATTTATATCACAAAATTTTGTGCTGTTGGGCCGGGAATTTAGCTCAGTGGTTCTACTGCCTGCTTCACAAGTGCAAGGTTCCGAGTTTGATCCCCAGTACCAAAAACAAAGCAAAAGAAAACAAAAAAGTGGTGCTGTAGTTTGAAGAAGATGATATGGAACAAGAACCGAGATGTCTGGCTTAGGATGCAGAGGATGGAGTGAAAGAAATAAAACTATCATTAGTATAGAACATAACAAAATCAGCAGCACCAGACTTAGAGGCCAAAACAGTGATGCTGAACCTTTTAGAGCTTACAATGATATAAACAGTATGCAGGCCATAGGTTCATCACCACTGGGCTAGAGTAACTAGGATTGTGAACCTTGAGAAGAAGCCATTGCCAGTTGTAAGGAGGGATTAGCAGAAACCTCTGAACCGTTCTTTACCTCAGCATAACTGTAATCTGAACCAATCAGATGTCTCTCCCCACCTCCTAAATCTTCCACAATTCTCTAACAGAATGTGTGCACCTTAATCAGGAGCATTTCCTATGTCCTCAGCATTTCTGTGAAATGAACATCACTTTCTTGTTCTAACTAGAATTTAGTACATTTTCCATTTTATTCTCTTCTGATATAATTTTTATTTTAGGGGGGGAGGTGATAGAAGAGAAAGCGTATTTATTTCTCAGGAATTTGTTTAGGGATAATGAATTTGCATGACATCTTTCTTTCTGAAGATTAGAATACTTTTTTCAGTTTATAATTACAAACAATAGGAAATTCTTAGCTGAGTGGACATCAACATAACACACACAGGTTTTTCTCTTCTAGGGGAGAGAGAGATCCCTGCTAGTACCTTTAGTTTTAATGCTTGCTCTTTTCCTGAATCTAAGAAACTAATACAAGAGCTGATTAATAAGAAGAACATTGTCTTAGTTACCTTTCTATCATTCCTTAGACAAAGGTAAGGGGAAAAGGTTTAATTTGGCTTACAGTTCGTAGTGGTTTCACTCCTTAGTTGGCTGGCTCCAAGGCAGAGTGGCACATAACAGAGGGACAGAAGGTAACAAAAACAACAAGCAAGGGTCCTTAACAGTGTCTTCCTGCCCCTTTCGTCTTATCCAGACTACTTAGGGTGGGTAGCACTCACACCCTTAATCCTAGTGCCTTTGACCCTAGGATTGCACCATGAATCAATCCCAGCATCACACACTGTAGATAGCCTGCTCTGAAAAAGCCCTAACAATGATCACATGAAGCTTTGGAGGGACACACAAGCCATAACAAACATAGAAGTTTTACTCATTTTAAATATACATTTACACTCTCTTCACAAGACAGTTACGTCCAAAGATATGACCAAGAAATGATGCTTTTATGCACTTTAGTCAAGAAAAATAAATTTGTGAATGAATAAGAGAGAAAATCATTCTTTATCCAAGGATAGGAAATTCTAGAAGTCACTAAGAGTTACATGGAGGGAGATGTATAAGCTGGTGAACAATAAGGGTTGCTTCAGAGTTTGTTTATTCAGGTTCATTGGACCCCAGTTACCAGTCTATGATGATGAGAATATTGTATATTCTCAGTATGTGAAGAACACCCCTCCCCAAAGAATGTTTATGTCTTGCTGCATGACTCTTTCTGAAGTTACAGTTCCTGAAGTGTTTTCAAGTTGAAATAATCAATATATCAATTCAGGTAATCAATATATGAATGGGTCTGAAAACATCCATTCTTAACTCCTTCACTTTTCATTTTTCACCATATCAATATGAGTTAAAAATGAGAACAACTTCAATAACTAATTTTGATAATACCACATGTCATAATATACTAAATTAACAGTGACAGAATTTTGTTGAATTACATACAATTTTATCTTGTTTTATTTTGTTATAATTTTGATGTTATCCTAATACTAAATGGCCCATTCTCAAATATGAGATTTCACACACACACACACACACACACACACACACACACACACACAGAGTTGTGAGAAGACAATGTGATCAGAGATGGAGAGTAGAGGGATGTGGCCACAAACCAGATAATTGTAGGAATGTAAGCAGCCACCAACAGCTAGAAGAAAGGAACAAATTCTCTGACCTGGAGGTTTCAATGGGCCTAGAGGTGCTAAGATTGGATTTTGGCATCCAGAATTATTTCTAATATCTGGTGCTGAAACCATCAACTTTGTAGCAATTTGTATTAGCAGCAACAAGATCTACAATCTTTCTCCTACCCTCCTTGAAAATCCCTTTTGTCATGCCTGCCAGAAGCCTCACCACCTGCTAGTCTTCCATGCTGTCATTTACCAGACTGCTAATCATGTCTGTTTACCAAGTTAACCTCTCATTACCCAACTCACTTTCTCTTCACTTCTCTGGCGATCATTCTAAGCACTAGAATAGTCACTAAAATATCCACTATTTTCATCTTCGTGAGTGCCCTAGATCATATTCTTTTGCTTATTCAAGGCATTTCTTCCAACAATTCCTATCTCCCCAGCTTGAGCATCAATTTATTGCTCTCCAAACATCCAGTAAATTCTCCCTTCTCCTAAAATCACAAAGCTTTGTTCTCATAATCTCTCTAGTGTCTACCTCGTTTCTCTGCTCCCATTATATTAAGCACTTGCAAGAAGTTATCTATGCCGTGCTTCAATTCCTGTCCTATTTTGTGCTTATGTTTTGCTGAAGCAGCTCTTATCAAGGACTTTAAGAGCCTCTCTCTTGTCAGGTCCAATGATCAGTGATTGTTGCCCACCATCTTAGTTCATCTCTATGCAATTTGACATGATGGATTACTTTCTTCTTTGTGACTCATTGTCTTGCCTACCTCTGGAACACTCCATTACTTGAATGTTTTTCCCCTCACTAAGTTGTTACTTACTTTTTTTCTTGTTAGTTACACTTATTTTTCTAAATCTCTCCATTCTTCTTATTTTTTCTGACCCTCTTCCTTCTTACTCTATCCATGTTCATCACTCTCAGGTGTATATTAAAAACCTCATCTATTTCCTTAATTATTTTACCTGTATCTTATAAATTTCACTTGAATTTCTAATTGGCATTCAATCGTAGCATGCCCCAAATAGAACTTTGATTTTCCATCTCCATCTCTTGCCAGCGATGTCCCTTAATAATCTTCCTGTCTCTATTAATGGCACCACTGTGCATCCATCTGCTGAGTCCAAACCTCCATTAGTTTTTATTTGTCCATGTCCCTTACACACCCCTCCATACAATAACGTGCTTTTGGCTATTTTTACATGCATGCAGTCAACGTAATTGTTTTTTGTTCCTTATTCCATCGACACAGTGCAACTCTCCAATATCTGTCAGCCAGACTGTTCCCATGACCCTTTAGTGGGCTCCCTGCTTTCACTTGCCCCTGCCCCGACACTTCCTTCTCCACACAGCAGCCACACTGAGCCATGAAGATGCAAACTGGACCACATTTCTCCCATTGTCAAAATTCTCTGATAGCTTCCCTCCCATGTATATTGTCTAAATACTAGGTCTTTGAGGCCATCTATGATCTGGCTCTTCCTACTTCTCTTACCTTGCTCTCCTATTCTTTCTTACTGGGCCCAAATCATATTGATATTCCTCTGTTTCCTTCACAGTCACCAGCTTCTTCACATCTCATGACCTTGTTGTGTTCCATTTTCTCTGCACACACAATCCACCCAGCGTCCCATGGCTCTTTTTCATCACAGAAGTCTCTGCTCAAGTGTTGCCCCCTCAGAAAATGTTTTTTTGACCACCTTATCTAAAATAGCCAATCTGTAAAGTAACAGTGTGCCTAAAATAACTTGCCCAAGTATATATATATTTTTATTCATTAAGTTTATTTGTACATTCTACATATACAACATGATGACATTCATCATTGGGAATTTGTACCTTTACACGATATATCTTGCTTTGTATTTTTTCCTCATTCCCTTGCCCTTCCTTTACCTATTCCACTCCTCCCCATTTACAAAGACTTTGTTTCCATTTTTCCCTTTTGTCATATTTATTCACTTCCCTTCTTTCCTTCTCCCGTCCCTCCCATTTACCCTTTCCCTTTGGACTTTTTCTTCCTATTTCAAATTATCTGTTCTACATTTTGATCCTTATTTACACATTCAGTTTCTTACACCAGAGAAACTATTTGGTATTTACCATGTGTGTCCTTATGTGTTATTTCACTTTAGAGTATGGGCTCAGTGTGCATCCATTTAGCTATAAATATCTCTAGTATTATTCTTTATGGCTGAGTAGTACTCCACTTTATAAAAAAAGCACATCTTGTTTATTCAGTCTCCAGTTGATGGGCAGTCAAGTTTTAGCTATTACAAACTGTGTCACTATAAACACGGGTGCACATATATCACTGTGGTATGATTCTTTTAATTCTTTTGGGAAGATACCCAGCAGGGCATAGCTGGGTAAAAAGGGACCTCTAATGTTAGTTTTTTGAGGTATTTCCATACTGATTTCCACAGTGGTTGCCCCAGTCTACACTCCCACCAACAATGGAAAAGGGTTCCTTTTTCTCCACAACCCCTTCAGCATTTGTTATTCATTGATTTCTTGATAGCAGTCATTCTTTCTGGAGGTGGAATCTCAGTGTTGTTTTCATTTGCATCTCTCCAGTGATGATGAACATTTATTCATATGTTTATTTGCTATTTGTACTTCTTTGTCTGAGAAATGTCTGCTCCTTTCAGATGCCCATTTTAGGACTGGGTCTTTAAATTTGGGAGGTCTGATTTTTTTAAGTTCTTTATGTATTCTAGATATTAGACCTTTGTTTGAGGAACAACTGGTAAAAATTTTTTTTCCCACATTGTGGGTTATCTCTTCACTCTATTGGTGGTTTCTCTTGCTGTGCAGAGCTTTTTAATAAGATGAGATACCAGATGTTGAT
This sequence comes from Heterocephalus glaber, assembly GCF_000247695.1. Next base: position 1,395,065 of record NW_004624779.1, on the reverse strand, counting down.
TCTTTTTGGTAGTTCATGTGCGACTCAGGCTTTGTTCATGAAATCTTTTCCTATGCCAAAGTCTTCAAGAGTTCTACCTAAGTTCTGTTCCAGCTGGTTTAGTGTTTCTGTTTAAATGTTTAGATATTGGATCCATTTCGATTTTGGTTTAGTGCATGGTGATATATATAGGTCTAGTTTTAATCTTTGGCAAGTTGAAACCCTATTTTTATAGCACCATATATTAAAGAGGCTATCTTTCTTCAGTGAGAGTATTTGGCTCCTTTGTCAAAGATGAGGTGGCTGAGTATGTCTGGAGTTGTTTCTGTATCTTTTAATATGTTCCCCTGATCCTTTGGTCTGTTTCTTTGTCAGTACCATGGTATTTTTAACACAGTAGTTTTGTAGTATAGTTTCAAGTTGGAGATTGTGATATCATCTAGCTTGTCTTAGTTGCCTCGAACTGCTTTTGCTATTCTAGGCCTCTTCTTGTTCCAAATGCATTTCTGGATTGTTTCTCAAGCTCTGTGAAGTATGCTGTTGGAATTTCAATTGGGATTGCATTGAATCTACATAGCAGTTTTGGAAATATGGCCATTTTCACTATATTGGTTCTTCCTACACTGAGGAGTAAGGCATGTCTGTCTGTTTTCTGATATCTTCTTTGATCTCTTTTTTCAGAGTGCTGTAGTTTTCAGAGCAGAAGGCTTTAATTTCTTTTGTTAGGTTGATTCCTAGGTATTTCATTTTTTGGATGCTATTGTGAAAGTAGTTGTTTCTCCACTTCCTCTCTCAGTGAGTCTCTTGTTCATGCACAGGAAGGTTGATTTTTGTGTGTTGAACTTTTATCTAGCTACTTTACTGAATTTAGTTATTAAGTCTAGAAGACTTTTGGTGGAGTTCTTGGGGTCTTCTAGAGTATCATGTCATCTGCAAATAATGACAATTTAACTTCTTTGTTAAAAGAAGTTTAACTTCTTTTTTCTTTCTTAACTTCAATTTAACTTCTTTGTTATCTTTTATTCCTTTTTTTCTTTCTCTTGTCTAATTGCAGTAGCTAATGTTTCCAGAAATATATTGAATGTGAGTGGTGATAGTGGTGATGATAGTGGTGAATGTGAGTTCCTGATTTTAGCATGAAGGATTTCAGTTTTTGGCCATTTAGTATGATGTCGGCTGTTTTTTGTTTTTTGGTGTTTTTTTTTTATAGGTGGCTATTATCAGTTTGAGATAAAGACCATCTATTCCAATCTTCTGAAGGGTTTTTATGATGAATGGGTGTTAGATTTTTTCAAACATTTTTTCTGCATCTATTGAGATAATCATATGATTTTTGTCCTTGGCTCTCTTAATATATTGTTTTACATTTATTGATTTGTGTATGTTGAACCATCACTGCGTCCCTGGGATGAATCCCACTTGGTCAAGGTGTATGATCTTGATGATCTTCTGCATTTTGTTTGCCAGTTTGTTATGGAGGATTTTTGTGTCTATGTTCATTAGGGAGATTGGCCTATAGTTCTTTTTTTCAGTTAGGTCTTTCTCTGCTTTTGGGATCAAGGTGATGATGGCTTCCAGGAATGAATTTGGGAATGTATCTTCCTTTCAATTGAAGAGTTTAAGCAGTAGTGGCAATAGTTCTTCTCCAAATGTCTTGTAAAATTCAGCAGTGAAGCCATCAGGACCTTGGCTTTTCTTGCTTGGTAAGTTTTTAATTGTGTTTTCAATTTCATTGATTGATATTGAGTTGTTTAAAATTTTTAGATCTTCTTTGTTCAACTTTGATAATTCATATGTATTCAGGAATCTTTCCATTTCTTCTGTGTTTTCCATCTTACTGCCTTATGTGTTCTCAAAGTAGGTATTGATGATCCTCTGAATTTCTGCTGGGTCAGAATCTGTAATTTTACCCTTTTAATTCCTAATTCCATGGATTTTGGCCTTTTCTTTCCTGTTTTTGGTACTGGGGATTGAACTCAGGATCTTGTGCTTGAGAGGCAGGTGTGGTGCCACTGAGCTAGATCCTCATCCCTTTTCTTTCCTTTTTTTGATAAGGTTGGGTAAGGGTTTGTCAGTTTTGTTTATTTTTTCAAAGAACCAACTCTTTGCTTCATTGGTTTTTTTGTATTGTTCTCTTAGTCTCTATTGCATTGATTTCTGCTCTGAACTTTATAAATTCCTCCCTTATATGAGCTATGCGTTTGTCTTGCTCTTCTTTTTCAAGAAGCTTGAGGTTTAGCATCAGGTTGTTTATTTGAGTAAACTCTGTTTTCATAATACGAGTATTCATTTCTATGAATTTCCCTCATAAGACTGCTTTCATTGTGTCCTATAAATTCCAAAATGTTGTAGTAGCATTGTCATTTAATTGTAGAAACTTTCTAATTTCTTTTTTAATGTCCTCTGTGACCCATTTGTTGTTTAGGAGCATGTTGTTCAATTTCCATGTGTTTATGCAGTTCTTGTGGCTTATTTTGCTATTGATCTCAAATTTCATTGCACTATGATCTGATGTATACAGGGGATAACTTCAATTTCTTTGCACTTACTTAAATATGTTCTGTGAGTTAGTATATGGTCTATTTTGGAGAACAACCCATGTGCAGCTGAAAAGAATGTGTATTCTGATTTTGTGGGGTGAAACACTGTAAATATCTGTTAAGTCCATTTGTTCGAGAGTGTGATTGAATTCTAGTATTTTGTTGTTTATTTTTTAATCTAGTTGATCTATCTGTTTGTGATAGTGGGACATTGAGGTCCCCCACTACTGTTGTGTTTGTTCTTATTTGATTTTTCATGTCTGTTAATATTTTATACAGTTGGGTGCACTAGTGTTTGGTGCATATATATTTATGATTTTCATCTCTTCCTGTTGGAATTTTCCCTTTACAAGGATGTAGTGGCCTTCTTTGTCTCTCTTAATTAGTTTTTGTTTGAAATCTACTTTGTCTGTATATGAGATAGCTGCCCTTGCTTTTTTCCGGGTTCCTGTAACAAGAGAACTGTTTTCCATCCTTTTACTTTTAGTCTATGTGTTTGTTTTTGAATTAAGTGTGTTTCTTGTATGCACCATATTGTTGAATCTTGCTTCTTGACCCATTCTGTCAGTCTATTTCTTTTGATTGGTGAATTGAGACCATTGACGTTGATGGTTATAACTGATATGCACAGACTTATCCTTCTCATGACTTTTTGTTTTTGTTGGATTCTCCCCCTTTGTGTTTAATTTCTTGTCATGACCGAAGGATTCATTCTGCTGGGCTTCCTGGGGTTGTGATCCTCATTGTCTTTTCCTAGGATATTTTGAAAAATTTTTTGGAGTGCTGGTTTGGTATTCATGAAGTTGCTCAGGTGTTCTTTGTCATGAAAGTATCTTATTTCCCCTTCGATTTTGAAAGATAGTTTTTCAGGGCATATCAATCTGGGTGAAGGTTGTTTTCCTTTAGGGCTTGAAATACTTCACTCCAGGGTCTTCTTGCCTTGAGGATTTATGTTGAGAATTCTGCTCTGATTCTGATGCTCTTTCTTTTGTATGTCATTTATTTCTTTTCTCTGCTTATAGTTTTTTGTTCTTTTGTTGGGTTTCTGGAATCTTGACTATTGTTTGTGCAGGTGTAGATTTTTTTTTTTTTATCATGGCTAGTTGGAGTTCTATTTGCCTTATCTGTATGTCAAATTCTTTCCCCCTGCTTGGAAGTTTTCTGTCATTACTTCTGTGAACAGTTTTTTTTTTAATGTCATTTGCACTATCTCCTGTTTCTTCATTGACTTAGATCAGTCCTATGTTATTCTTCTTTGCATCATCTAGCAGCTGCTGGGTTGATTTCTCGTGTTCCCTTTCTATTTTTAAGAACTTTCTTTTCCTGATCACTAATTGCAATTCTCTCTATATATCTGATATTCTGTCCTTATGTTGGCTCATTCTGGTGCCTAAACTTTCAGTGGAGTTTTTAATCTCCTGGATGTTTGTTTGCATCTGTTTTATGAATTCCATTTGTTTCCTATGCTGGGCTTCCATCATGTTTCTCAGCTCCTCTATTTTTTTCTCTGTGTCTTTTCTAGAGTTATTAATCATGTCTTTCCCTATGGACACAATCGCTGTTATCTGAGAAATTATTTCTGATTTTATTTTTTCCAGATCCTCTTTCATTTTCCAGTTCAGATAGTATAGGTGGTTGAATTTCATATTGTTCCATCTCATTGCCTCTTGAGGTTGCCTTTGGTGATCTGGAAGTCTGGTTTTGAGTCTTGTTTAGGTGTCTCCTCATTTCAACTGATGTAGTCTGCTGAGCCTTTATTGAGTTGCTCTTTGATCTCCCAAAGGGCTTCAATTCTCAGCAATCCTCAGAGAGGCCTTCTCTGCTGCTCACCACTGCACCAATTCCTGGGTTCACAATGGTGGCCTTCTGGATTCCCTTGCTGGGCTGTTGTCTGAGTGGGCTTCTGGCTGGGGCCTGCCCACACCTACCAGTGGTATCTGGGGGGACCTATACTAAGTATATTTTAAAATTCATCACAAGAACAAATATTTTTTATAGTTTGGATTTATTTGGTAAATTTACACAATATCCTATTGACAATAGGTAAATCAATTAATTTAATTATCTTTTAATGAATTGATTGTGGACAAATGGACCTAGAGTTAAAATAGTATCTCATCACTTGCTATTTATTTGCTCTCTTTTTACTTAGTAAAGAATCACATTCATTTATTTGCTATTATATTTTTTTTCTACTCTACTAGCTGAGTAGGTGAATGAAAGAATAAGTAATTATGTGATGAACAAGGTGAGAATAGAAAACAAAAATACAGATCATTTTATTATCTTCATGTGTCAAAACCAGAAAATGAAGGCAGGAATTACGAGATAGTAGAGTGAAAGTTTTAATTTAATTAAGTAAAGGAGACCCATATATTAAAATATGAAATTAACTAAAAATAGAAAAACAAGAGGAAAGTGACTCATTAATAAAGGGTACTCATTTATTTGTTCTGTTGTTAAAACAGACGATTATATATGTTAGTTGACAACTGTTCTGTGTACTATTTTGTATTTGTAGATAGTATTTCTTAGTTCATTTGAAAGTCTATTAGAAATTTTGATTTAAAATCTTCACCCTACAATAATTTGTGAAGTAATCTACAGTGAATTGTCTGGCACTGATTTGATGTTACATAAGTACTTAATTGAATTTAAATTTATACTAAAATCTATATTGATTTTTAGTACATAAATAGTTATGAATTTATACTAGAAATAAATGTGATGCACTATGATGCCCAAATTAATGATGAGAGAAATGAGGGAAAAGAAAAGTTGAGAATGCATTTTTCTATCCAGTGCTTGTCTTAGCAGACTAGATTAATTACCAATATGCTAATTTTTAGTGATACAGATTAATATCCCACTATTTATTTGTATAGATGATTAATTTCTGAAGAATTATATTATAAATCATACTGCATAATGTTAAAAATATGTCATTAAATTAATATTCCAGAGAACTTTTATTATACATTTTACTTTCTGAAAAAATAAGAAACTATGCAAATAAATGGGATGAATTTGGCATAAACACATCAAGGCTGGCAAAATATATAACTGCTTCTTTTATCTAACTATGCATATTCTCAGAGTGGTTGTAATGGTCTTCTAATGATTAGATGAATTATTAGATGTGTTACTCTTAAAATCATGGAAAGCATTTTTAAAGCTAGATGGAATGATCATTTATTTTAATATATGTGCAATTAAAAATTGATTGAGAAACTACTTTTAATGTGATCTGCTCTCTGTTCATGTGTCTGTAATTTAATGTACAAGGGTACATAGTGTTGGGGACACAGCTTCGAAGTAGCAGAGTAGCAATGAAATAGTTGTGGTAACACAATCTATGACTTGATAGTTGTAAAGCATGAAAATGTAATTTACCTCTGAAAATTTCTCTTAAACTTGTATATACATTGTAAAATCATCTGGTTATCTATGGTTATATGATTTGATTTTTTTCATCTATTTCATTGCTATATTTGAAGATGTCTGTGCCCTTATATAACTGACATTTAACGTTTTCTATTTTAAAATGTTCACATATCAAAAATAATAAAATGTATTAGAAGAGTCATAAAATGTCTATTCATGTCACGCTGGAGAGGTTATTGTAACTATTATTTCATGATCATTACCTTTTGGAGTCAGTTTTTAGTTTAGTATGAAACGTGTAAAAGCCCTGTAAATATCAAGTGTGTCCCATTGTAAAAACTCACTTGCATAGGAATCTTTATTGACTTTGCAATTTGTTAAATTGAATTTTAAATCAGTATCACCTAATTTTATCTCTAGTATTTTATTT
>NW_004624779.1:1367657-1386299 GCF_000247695.1 Heterocephalus glaber | reverse complement strand
ACACAGTTCTGTTTTACTAGAAACTTTTCCTGCATCTCTGCATTTTATTATTTCATTTTATTTTTTCTATTGTTCTTTCATTTCTTTGTATAATATAACTGGTGATTTGAGCACTGAATTATGGTGTAGTCTTTTACAGCCCAATTAAAAATAACTATGAGATTGGGGCCATGGGAGATAATTTTATTGATTATATTTTATAATTAGTTACATGCTGATACAATCCAGGTATCATTATTTGGGTTGACAATGAAATATAATTACTAACAATCCAAGGTAACTAACTTACTGCTGCTTAATTTCATCATTTTGAGATACCATTTTAACTTGCTGATTACTCCAATCTCCCAATTTAAACATTTTCTCTCTTAATTTGCTGATGAATTATTTTCAATTTTTCTGTGGAGAAATCGATTTGGGAGCATCAATTACTTAGGTGAGAAGTAAGGCATCCCTCAGTAGTCTTTGAAGATAAGATGACAAGAACAGCAGAACATAATTGATAAGGAGGTCATTATTATTTACTATCATCATATTAACTCACTCATAATTTTCCCACTGCTTAATGAGGTATGATAATTTCCAGGTAGTCTAATTATGAAATGTTTTATTTACTTTTTAGTTTGAACATGTTAAAAGGTGGAAGAACTGTTAATTGTTTTAGAATTTGGTATCTCTTTGTACTAACTAGTGTGTAGTCTACTTTTATTCTGAAAAAAATATGAACGAAAAAAACTATAAAAATACAGCATCTGAAAAATCAAATATTTAATGTCATCTTTTATAAATATAAACTCAGGATATGAGATGCATTTATCATTAGTGGGTTATGAGTGATTATAAAATAGTACCAGGAAGAAACTACCCATGTGTGTGTAAACGTATTCTTGATTTCTGGATTTATTGGTAGACGATGATTATAGGAATGATTGTAGGAAACGTTACTATGAGTCTTATGTGTTGCAGTGCCCATTGTTGTCCAGCCATTATCCTTGGAAAACTAACTATGGCTGAGTAGAGTGTGTATTATGATTGATCCTTAGATTAGTTACGGTGGACTAAACTCATTTTTGCTACCTAGAGCAAATGGACACTTTTTAACATGAATACTAAGGCTTTGCAACTTTTACCTTTGTTGTGTTACAGAAACCCTTGAAACTCTCCTCAGACAGGCAGAAAATTACACCAGTATACTTTTCTGCAACACCTACAGGAACATGGCCTTAGAAGCTGCCACTTCCATTCAAGAGTTCTTCACTGATGTGGGACTCTATTTGTTTGGGGCAGATGTCAATCCTGAAGAATTTGTGAACAGGTTTTTTGACAGTCTTTTTCCTCTGGTCTACAACCATCTCATTGATCCCGGTGTGACCGACAGCTCCCTGGAATACTCAGAATGTGTCCGCATGGCTTGGAAGGATATTAGTCCATTTGGCAATATTCCCAAAAGAGTAAGGGGGCAGATGGGGAGGTCTCTGCTGCCCAGCCGCACGTTTCTGCAGGCTCTCAATCTTGGCATTGAAGTCATCAACACCACAGAGCATCTCCACTTCTCCAAAGAGTGCGGCAGAGCCCTCCTGAGGATGCAGTACTGCCCGCATTGTCAGGGCCTGACTCTCAGTAAGCCATGTATGGGATACTGTCTTAATGTCGCCAGGGGCTGCCTGGCGCACATGGCAGAGCTTAATCCACACTGGTATGCATACATCCGGTCCTTGGAAGAGCTGTCAAATGCCATGCATGGGACTTACGACGTTGAACATGTGCTGTTGAACTTCCACTTGCTGGTTAACGATGCCGTGTTGCAGGCTCACGTCAATGGGCACAAGTTATTGGAACAGGTAAGCAGCCAGCATGTATTTCCTGTCCGATTTCTTAGAATTAAACATTAGCCATGACCTGCATAAAGTTAATGAGTTGTCATTATAGGTTACCACATCATTAGGGACTCTAAAATTATGGCTGCCCAACAGGTTTGTACTTTAGGAAATAGCAGGAGAGTGCATGGGTTGCCATATTTGATTCTAGATATTATATTTTACAAATGTTATATCAAAATTTTGATCAGCTAAAATACCTCTATCTCCCCTAAGTAGAATTCTTCTGACAGTGTTCGGTGAGGCAGCAAAAGCTCAAGTTTAAATCTTAAGCGAAATAAATCATACATGCATTGTTTCTCGTGTGAGAACCCCAAAGCATAAATAAAGAGCAAAATGGAGAATAGATATTAGGAAGGGAAGAACTTGTTCGAATAGGAAGGGAAACAAGAGATAGGAGCAAAGGGAGGTGAGGAAGGGAAGAGAGAGTTAAAGAAAAAAAGAATTGAAGGAAAAAATTGCAATAAAGCTTTTGTAAATGGGGAAGGGAAGAAAGGTTGGAGAAAGGGAAGGGGAAGGGAACAAAAAGAAGAATCAAGGTGTGTTACGTACATGTACAAATCCCACGTGATCAATGTGATCATTGTGTACTACAAACATGTACTAATAAAAATAAATTTTAAAAAATCAACAACAAAGGTTTGAATCTAAAATCAGCAATAATTAGTTGCACGAAATTAGTCAAATCTTTTACTTTCTTTGAACTCTGATCTCATTGAAAAGAGGTAACACACAACTTACGAAGTATTTATTTTGGGAGGAAGATAAGCATTATGTATGCAAACTGTCTAGTATGGTGCCTGTATTCAAAAAAATAAATGACTATTAGAATTTCAAAAGTGTGCAGCTTTGAAATAGAAAATGCCATTGTATTTTCATGATAAATTGATGTTCAAGATATTTCTTCACAGTATACAGAAATTTTCAAAGCAAAGGTGTGATGCCTCTTTAAAATATGACAGAAACATGGTCATGCTGTTTTATTTCTAATAGACTAAGTATTTTTTGAAATAGAATCATCAAATTAAGGAATGTGAGAATTTTTAAAATCTTACTTTCTATAGAGCAATTTAAAATATACTCACGGGCTCCCGTAGTAATAATTCTCACATCTCATACAGTGAAGTAGGACATGCTCCTGGTGGTTCTCCTGAAATACAGTTATATTCCCTGGTACCGACTAAATGCATCTCCCTACCCTGGCACTGATTTACTGAATTAATAAATGTTCTCATCATGAGAACTATAGGTCAGATCTTCGTTTGTGATAGAAATTGGAACCGAAAAGCTTTATGTTTAACTACCTCCTTTCCTGCAAGTCTTTTCAGAACCTGTATGTTACCTTTATGCAAGTTCAAAATTGACCCTCAAATGGACGCAGTAGTGTGATAACTGGAGTGTGGGTTGGATTTCAATACCTATTTTCAGCTTCAATCAGCTGGGTGTTGCTACCTAATTAGAAGTGTCTACTTTAGTAAGGCAGTCCTGGGTTTCCCTGTCCTCTGCCATCCCCTTATGAAAATCAGGCATGAGCCAGAAGGGACATGATAAACCAACTCAAAGTGGAGGCATGAAAGATTATTGAGGTTTCAAGTATTTCATGGTTAGGAGCAATAAGCATTTAGATCCAGGAAATAAAATATCCATGTTATGACATCACATATGTATCTCCAAAGAAGACAACAGGCACTAGAAATCTGTGGGCCATTACAGACTTGATCATTATTTTGGTGCATGCCATCTAAGATCTCGGGTAAGAACTTTTTAATGTATGTAAGTAAACACATTTTCAAGATCTTTTTTATTATATTAGTTTGAAGGCCTGGAGGCTCCTTTTATATGCTTAAAATCTGTTCACATAGACAGTTATCTGTTTTTCCTAATTCAGACGCTAAACAGGGTAGTAGACAGGCACGGTTTCAAATCCTGAATACTCTGTAACTTCTTAGTGTCTTTGGAAAGGTACTAAAACTTCTGGAGCCTGTTTTGTCTTGTCTGAAAAAAGCTGGAGTAATGGTTTAAGTGGGGGAGACTCGGTCAATCTCTGACATTGGTAGGCACCAGATATCTGAGGACTGCCTTGTTTTCTTTCCTATGCCAAGGCCAGCCCTGAGCAGACCTTCATGAAAGAGGTTACTTTGATATCTCAAAGTATTAGAATTTAGTAGGCATTTTATTAACAAGTTTTACTCAGGACTTTTATCATATGAAACTCTTTGGTGAATTATCAAAGAGCACTTTTTTAAGCAAATAGTTTGATTTCATATAATAAATAGTCCCATGACTAGCTTGAGAAACATCAATTATAGCTAATAAATTGCAGATTCTTTTCTAAATAAAATAACTGGGATTCTCATTTTTACTTATGGGGAAATAAAAGGAGAAAAACTGACTTTAAATTCTTTGAAAACTGACTCATTAATATTTATTTTTGCCAACTTCACAGTGATTTATAAGCTGTTTATCAAGCTTTGATAACAAGTTTGGACATTGATAAATTTAACAAATTCAAAGTGAATCACTGGATAGCCAGAAAATGAGTTTCTCACATATCCTAAGCAATCTGTGAGATCAACTATTTCCAAGCCTGGTCCTCAGTAAATACGTATTTCCACTTTAAGAAATCCATAGAGATACCTGTTCATCATAGTTCTGTTGGACGAATTTCAACTGGAAAAAAAATGTTCTCAGTTTTTTTGAGAAAAATCATGAATATCTTATATTTGGAAAACCTTTAAAGAAACAAAAGCTAGACTATTTAAAAAAATTTAGCAGCTATTTTGTGGATTAAGAAAAACTTTAGTTTAGTAGAAACAGCCAGAAAAGAGCAGAGACTAAAAGCACTGGGTGTAGGTTCAGGCTAAAGTCCGTGTCTCTTTATCACTGATGAGCTGTGAATTTGGATTTCTCATTATTTAATCTGTTTCAGTTTCCTCTTTGGTTAAATGTAGCAATGGCAGTACCTTTGTCATAGAGTTTTTGAAAGGATAAAATAACTTTTTGTACTTGGATTAGTGTTCTATACATAGTAAAAGACTACTAATTAGTAGCACATTATATTATAAAGAGTTCATTGATTTCTCTGGAGTCTTAAATGCTCTCAAAGTAAATATCTCATTAGAGTGCAGAGTTTAAAGAAAGCATTAGTAGTATAGAGCTCGAAAGTATTTTAAATGATCATTTATTATAAGCATATAATTGCAAAGATTTTCCTCATATAAGAGAAAATGAAATTTTCACAAAATATGTAAGTCTCTAAAGTGTTTACTATTATTGGATATGTATATATGTGTGTATGTGATTGGACATACATACATATAGAGAAAGAAGTCATCCTGTTGTTAATTATTCATCTTGTAAATAAAGTTGCATACATTTTTGAAATTTAGTTTGCTGTTAATTGTATTTAGTATATTATTTGTTGTTACAGTTTATCAATTTAGCTTATCAAAGATACAAGAACACAGGCCCTATGTTAATCTCTGTGTTTCAACATGTTAGAATAGAAACAGCTGTTATAAGGAAACTCAGCTGAACATTGATTCTATATAATTTTAGAAAAAAGAGGTTTCTAAAGTCTGTAAAATCAGGACCACAATTTCCCAAAATAAATGTCCAGCTCAATATTTTCCTATAGATAATCATTGCTTCACCTCTATTACTTATGCAGTATTAGTAAATATTTGGCTGGTTACATCCAGATTACTTTAGAATCAATATATGATACACTATAAAATCCTAAATTCTGTCAAATTTGAGTTTCAAGTGAATTATACACAAAATGTGATGTAGCTGCTAAGAAAATGAGTATCTCATCACTTCTAAATACATCAAATTTATCTAAATCTGTAAAGATGGAGTATAGTAAATTTTTAATGTGTTTTAGGTATTTCAACTGTATTTTATATAAAAGTTGAAAGCAAAAATTAAAATGGTTGATTGGATTAATTAGATAATCCAAAATTTTGTTGTATTTCTTCTGCAGTGTGGTATATGTTTTCCTGAGATATTGCCGTGCATGGGATTCTTCATAAATCCAGACTAGGGAACAAATAAGTTTGGTGCAAAATACAAGTTCAGTAGATAATGTAACCCAATTAAAATATAATGAGCCTCCAATTTAAGGATTTAAATGAGATATCCTAAATGTAATATATTCTATAGTAAACATGGTGCTTGAACTTGAACAAAGTTAACGATGGCTTCGTGGCAGTCAATGAGGTGCATTGTGGGAGGTTTTGAATGATAAAGAAGTGTCAGAATGTATACATATGTAGCAACCATGGCATTATCACAGCCATAAAGTGTCCAATAAGCTCTTCTTCCTAGAAAGATGATACATATGGACACATAAACATGTATAAAATATTGCATATAGTTTAGACTTTACAACTTCTTCCCGTAAGGTCACAGGCTGGAAGGTAAAGACCTGTAAGGAAAGGACTTTCTTATTCTTAGGGTGAAATATGTTGATATGAAAGTTGGTTCCTACAATGATTTAAATATGATCGTAATTATTTTGAAATTTGTGTTGTATATGTACTTTGTTATTTTGGCTGTGGCACAAGATAATACAGAATACATGTACTTCAGACAGGCAGAAAAACAGAGTAAATAAAATAAATAAAACCTCTAGGGTTGCCCTAGGATTCATAATATATAAAAAGGTGAGAAGGTGTTATTTCTGAATCAAACTTTTAAAAAGTGCTTTTATTCATGTACATATTTGTATTTGGCCACCACAAAGTAAAAGGTGGTGATCAAAGGTGATGCATCAGCTACTTCATGGACAGAAGCCATTCCTGGTTTGGCAAAACATCATTGAAAATTCATTCATGATATCTTGAAGATATCATTTTTACCTTTGCCTAAATTTGTTAAAACTTACTTGGTTTGTTGATCCTGTAGTAGTGTGATTAGTACAGTGCTCAAATGAGCTGGCTCTTCTGAGAACTAAGACTGGAACTCGACAAAGCAAAAGGGAAAGGAATAAGAATTAAAGTAATAACAATCAAAGGGGGCAAGATAAAATTCTAGAGTAAGACAAGGATCAGAATGAATTCAACCAAAGTAGGCTGACTAAAAATAGAAAACTCTGTAAACTAATAAAGAAGAAAAGGAAGATTAATCAGACCATCAGAAGTCATTTGGTCCAAGTCAGCATTCTATGCAGAGATCACTTTTAAAGCTTCTTAGGCAGTGTCTTCTGGCCACTACTGATAGGGAATTTGTTTTCCAAAAGTATCTGCATGCAGCTTGTAGTACAATGAGTGGTTTCTCCTTTCAATGCTAGGCATATCTTTTTCTTGCCCAATATGGAATGAGGTATTTTTTGATTGGAGACAAGTCAAGGGTAATTGTACTGTCCACTGATTTTCTATTCAAATGAATGCTGTAGGATGTTGAGCTAGCTCTGTATTTTCAGCCTCTGCTGGTAGGGGTTTTCTCCACATGTTTGAATAGATCTGAATCCTTCATCTTCTGGAGAGTGGGTGCCTCCATGTTGGATAGCATGGGGTGGAAGTATGATGGCAGTGTGTAGATTCAACGTGGCCCTTTGCCAACCTCTCCTGAAGTTGAAATGATTGACAGTGCTGAGGACCAGTTAAGAGCCACATGTACATGGAAGACGAGTCCAGAATTCTTTAAGAACATACAAGAAATAAAGCTTCAATAATTTTTGGATGACTGTTTCATAGGACTTAGAAATCTTGCATGATTAATTTTTATTTTACTTTTCTGAGAATGATTGTGACACGAATTGAGAATCCGCACCGATAATCATACTTTTTTATTTCTACCTAATTTCTTTTTTAAAAATTAATTTTATTGGTGCATTTTAGGTATACAGTAAAATGACATTCATCATTGAAAATTTGTACCTTTATATAAGATTCTTATTTTTTCCCCATTCCCCTGCCCTCCCTTCAACCTCTCCACTCCTCGCTATTTACAAAGACTTTCCTTCCATTTTTTTATTTCCTCATATTAATTCCTTTCCATTCTTTTCTTTCCCCAATCCTTCCCACTTCACCTTCCCCTTTGGACCTTTTCTTCCTATTTCACAATATCTATTATGCATTTTGAACCTTTATCATGCTCTTTAGTCTATCATTAACATATTAAATCTTTCACACTTGCTCATTATATATTTGTTTTGGAGTCTTTTTTTTGCCTTTTCTAAAAAATCATACTTTGACCTAACATACTGAGAAAAGAGTCATATGAACATATGTTGCTTGTGGTGGGTGGGATTTGTTGTTGTTGGAAAGAGAGAGAAATTTAAATTTATTTTACTATTCCACCAACCAGTAGGGGAATAATTATGAAATCACACAACTAAGAAGCCTGGAGGGACAGATGACTGAAAGTTTGACTTTGTACAGTTTCTCACAAATATTATCAGGATTTTTATCCACCTTCTAATGATACATTTGTTTATGCCGTTTTCTCAGGCACTCTGTCCCAAAGCGATAGCAAGGTAGGCTGTTCTGTTACTAGGCTCATCATCCTCTAGTTTAATAAGAAAAAATAGAACTTATTTTCTTTTGCTGAAGTCCTTATATAAATTGTGTAACTTTTCTGTAAATTTTTTGTTGAATTGTTATCAGAATATGGTAGATTTTTATTTGAATGTTTATTCTATTTGAAATCACTTCATAATACGTGTAACCAGCCCCACGGTTTTCATTATTGTTTTGTATGTATGTATTGTGTGTATGTATTTATCCATGTTTGATTATTTGAGACAAATCTTGTCCAGGCTGGCCTTGAACTCACCTCTTGCTTCAGCCTCCCAAGTGTTGGGATAGTAGGCATAGACCACCATGCTTACTCAGCCCCACATTTGTAAACCAGAGTTATAAGATGAGAATATAGGCTGAAGCTGATAGGACAGCAGGGACCGAGTCTAACTGGGCTGGAACTAGAGCTCTGTGATGTCCTGGATGATAATTTGTGTGGGTATCAGTAATCCTGGACTGCTGACTTCGAATTGGGTGAGTTAACTGAGCATAGACAAAAACTGGAAGGCGTCTTTCAGAAACCTAGAGGGCTGAAGAAGTCGTTGGTGCTTCTGTGCATTAACATGCATTCTTACCTGGGAAAAGGCGCAACTCATGATTAGTTCTTCAGTAAAGTTGACTATGGCTCAGATTCATATGTTCTGTGTTACTGTCAGTTCAACAAATATCGGTTTGAGGTTTAAAGTTGGCAATAGGAGGATCTCAGAGTTATCAGTTTGTTTTTGTTATTAGGGTTAGGGTTAGGATTTTTTACTGTATAATATTTCATGTGTATAATCCTAGTTATTTACTAAAAATACTTTTATCAAAGAAAGAAAGAAAAAAAGAGAGAAATCAATCAATCAATCAATCAACCAACCCTTGGGCTCCTGCCTCTCCCTGCAGCAGCTGCTGACATCCTGAAGACTCATCCTTGAGTCCTCCTCCCACCCCAGAGCCATGTGCAAGGTCCACAGAACCAGCTGTCAACTGAGAGCCCAAAGGATTTCCTCAGAGGATGAATAAAGGCAAAACCAAACTGAAATGAAAACTAGGAATGACAAGTTATAACTTATAATAGGAAAGGATACTCCACAAAGAATATCTGCTAATTAAAAATATGCCACATAGCAGTGACACATGTGTAACAACAATAAATTAAGATAAAGCATCATAAAATATATATAAAAACTGAAGATCAAAGATGGTAGGTTACAAGAAATTTTAGAAACGCAACCCAACAACATAGTGGAATTCTAGAAATATTTGCTTCAAAACAGAAATAAGACCTCTTTCTCAAATATTACACACTCTAAATTCATGTCTACATTAACTTGTAGTGTTATTAACACAATTGAACAATTATTAATACCAATCAAGAAAATATTCAAAGAAGATCATTAATGGGCAATAAGCATATGAAAAGATATTCAGCATATTTGGCATGAGGGACATGTACGTAAAACCCCCAGTGAAACAATGAATTACCACTCCACACTCTGCAACATAATTATACTCTGCTGTAATAAAAAATATAGTCAATGACAAGCATTGGTGAAGCTGAGGAGATTTTAGAGGTTAGTTGACAATTTCTGTTTGGTCATACTTAAGTTTCATTTTTCTAGAATGTGAAATTAATTGATTTGGGTTTTGAATTGTTTACACAGGACAGGAGGCAGATCCCTCTTTAGTGTAATCACTTCCCAATTCAATATTTTGACACATACTTCAAGAAATAAGTCTGTCTCAAAATTCTACATATTATATGATTCTAATAATATGAAAAGTCCAGAATATCAAACCCTTGGAGACAGAATGTAATTTAGTGATTACCAAGGGTTGAGGAGACACAGCAAGGGAATGTAGAATCACTGCCAATGCAATATGGGTTTTTCTTGTTTAGTGGGAAGGGTGTGCCAAAGTTATAAAATTATTATAAAATTCAAAAAGGTTAATTTATGGTACATAAATCACATAATAATAAAATTTATGAAAACAACAAAGTTAATAAAGTCATTATAAAAAATTGTATCGTATAAATTTGAAAATTGACTCATATAAGTGGAAAACCACTATATTCCAGTGAATAATTTCTATTTGTAGGTTTGTTATTTTGTTCTTTCCTTGGCATGTTTTCTGGAGGCTTTGGGAACTCTGGAGGAACAATGTGTCTTCTTTGTCATCCACAATGACACATCAAATATGTTTTTAGAAAAATTTTGTGTTTAATGCTACAATGTCCTTCAGAGAAAAAGTTCTCATATATTAAAGATTTTGTTTTCCTCACTTTCAGACCTTGAAAAACTGTTTTGGCATTTAAAAATTTGGGGATCAGATAAACATAAATAGAAAGGCAATCTCATTCATTCATTCATTCAGACATTCAGCTAATACATATTGAGTGTTTTTAATGTATGAGGCACAGTTAAATATTGGATAGATACCTACTGGGCTTGTAGTTGGACTACTAGCACTTCTGGTCTATTCTCTATGGAGAAGTCAGAATAGTGTTCCCAAAGTGTGACACAGATTGAGCCTAACATCTTTCAGTGGCCTCCTATTTACCTCAGAATAAAAGCTAAAAGCTTACTGGTCTTTAGAGCTTTGAGCAGTTTGTACTCCACTGTCACTTTCCGGTTATGTCTTAATAACCAGCCATGCTGGAGCTCTCCTGATTCCTTTAGCATGCAGTCTTCTCTCTTGCATATTCTTGGTTGTGTCTTTCTGAATGAAATAGTCTCTCCACTGATGACCCTGTCCAACATCTTTAATGCTAGTACTGCTCCTCATT
The DNA here is from genome assembly GCF_000247695.1 of Heterocephalus glaber. The sequence goes on along the minus strand of NW_004624779.1, from coordinate 1,375,128 downwards.
TCTGGTCTCATTCTAGATGTAAATAACTACAGGAAATGTTCCTTGACTTTAGAAGTAAATGTTAGTTAATTTCATAATACACTCTAGTAATGATGTTCCTTTTCCTTTATAATATTTTGTATGCATGAAGTTATTTATTATTTGTTTATTTTGAATTGTAGGTGCCAAAAAGGACTGTTTGTAGATATCACTACATCCTTCGAGTTTTATGTATTGACATGTGTGCTTCTTAGTATCTGTTGATCAACTGGATAAATCTGGCCTGTATTATGTATTACCTAGACTGTGAGGACTGGTTTTAAATTCATCATTTCCCTCTGCTTTGGCCTTCTTTGTGTGTAAAAGAATTAAAGCTCGTTAGTGTGGCATAGGAGTTCTCCCCATGGGGATAGCACTTCTCGTTGTCCGTTTCATCCCTTGACTCCTGACTCCGCCCTGCCCCCCGCATTGAATACATGTTCCAAACTTATTAAAGTGGATGTAGTGCTTCAGTGGTCTCACTTTACCCCATGTTACCCTGAATATTTTTCTGCTATGCCCACCTCACCAGTAAAACTGGAAGTTCATCTAGAGAATTCACTTGATCTTTTTCATTCTTTATCCCTGATTCCTATTAAAATGTCTGGCAAATAGTTGCTGAACTGAAGTGACCTAAAATTGGACAGTAGAAACTTCTTGATTTAGTGCACTGAATTAGATTTAATTTCAATCATTTACAGTGTTTCACAGAAGCTGAAATTACTAACATTTCATACCTCCCATGAGAACACAGTAAGACAACTGTGATAATCTATAATTCTTTTAATGAATGCACAAAATTTTCCATTTAATCTTTTATAATAAAAATGTTTTGACACAATTAATATTATATCTGCCTTTGTCTCAGCACAGACAAAATTCCATTTATCAAATTAGGTTACTGGACATAAGGGCAAAAGAAAAATAATAAATATTAAAAGCAAATCATGATACAGGCAGATTTAATTTAGGGTGATTAATTCTGGGAGTGGTCCAACACCATATCTTCCATCCTCCAGTTCTCTGTTCAAAAATGCAGTCATCACGCATTGGGCTTTTCTGTTGCATGTACTGGTCCAGCTGTAGGGCAACCAGAGGCTGCCCCAGGGACTGGTGAAGGACTGAGTCTCCACTGTCAACTTAAATGTTCTTTACATTTTGCAAGCTTGTTCCTCATTTACAGATTCCCCATGGTTCAACTAAGGAATTCTTAAAACTATTTTTTTTGCAATTCACTAGTGTTCTTTTAGGTGTAAGTATTCTTTGAATAATGTACTACATGATCTTAAATTTGGGTAAAAATTGAGTATCCATCTCCTAGAGAGTATTGTAGGTTGTTGTCTTTATGCAGATTATGTCCAAAGCTCTAATAATCTGCCATTTAGAGCTCCATTACCTACAATGAATAGATCATTTACAACGTACTATATTAAACCAAGAAATCCTTTTTTTCTTTGCCTGGACATAGTGTAGATTTTATTTTCTAAAAACTCTTTAGAAAGTGATGCTCAGAGGGGTGTTTCATAATTTTCTGAGGTGGTAATCTTCCTAACTGAGCTTTGTTTGGTGCTTTGGTGACAAGCAAATTATTTTGGGGGGAAGTTGAAGGTAGTGCAGCCTGGAATCTTTCCTGTTAACTCCAGGTTCAGCTCGAGTATCAGTTGTGATCCTCTTCAGATTGGTCCCTAATAACAGGGAATTAGTTACCTTAAAAGTTACCATAGGCTCTGGAAACTTAGTCTGGAAACTGAATTCCTTTGAAAAAATCCACATGGATTGGGTTTAATTAAATTTATTTCAGATGAAGCCATATGAAAAATAGAAGACTAAACATTTCCTTCACTTTTAAAAAATGGTCCATTTCCACACAGAAATGATAGTAATATAGCTGAGGTAAACATTTTTATCTATGATATTCTTCTTGATTTACTAACAATTTTTAGTTAGTTCATTATCCATACAAACTGGTAATTATATATCAAAAGGACTATTGGAATGAATGCCCTAGCTAATGGATCATCTGCTTCTCCACACTTTGCCAACAGTTGACACTGTCAATCTTTTAAAAATGTTCTATTTGGGTGGATGAGATTGCATTTTTAATTTCACAGATAAGTATTGAAGCTTTCATATGTTTATTGCCTTTATATATTCTTTGTTATTTAAGTATTTATATCTTTGCCCATTTATTTTTCCCACTCAGTTATTTATCTTCTCAGTTTTTCAAACATTCTGAATATTAAGCATTTGCCTATTAAATATGTTGAAATTGTTTTCCCATTCAGCAACATCTCTTTTAAATACTTTTCTAACCATGCAATTTCATGACATGTGAATGTTACATGGAGTGTTAGCTATATAGATCAATGGATGTGAAAGACAAGAAAAGCAGAAAAATTTAAAAGTCCTTATTGTGGTAAGTAGAAATACACACTATTGTACTTTGAGTACTATATGGAAAGGGATATATTTAATTCTTTCCTGAATTGTCATTTGACTATTCCCAAGAAATGGGGCAAATAGGAAAGGTATTAATTCATTTGCATAATTACATATATCATCTGTCTTGGGTGGGGGATTGATAGCTTTTGAGAACACCTAAAATTGTCCAACCAAAGTCAATCCATTCCTGTGGTCCACTCCAGACACTTGTAGGACAAATCCTACTGGGGATGCACAAACAAAATACTTATGAGTTTGATAAATAACCTCAAGTTGAGAGTTGAAAGGCAATTTAATTTCACAGGTGATATCTTAATAGAAACTTGAAAGGTTGTAATATTTAGGCAGGTTGGAAAGAGGAAATGTATACAGTGAGAAGTACAGGGTAACACTGGAGACCATAAGTAACATGATTTAGCTGAAGCACAGCATATTTAAAGTGGAGTGCTGGGAAATTTTGAGGCTCGGTTTTAAATTCACAAGAAATGCTTTGGTTTGCATTCATTAGGAGAGGCAAGAACTCTAAAGACTTTGGATTGGAGAAACGGTATCATCAGAACATTGTTGGGAGCCTGAAAGGAAGGGTTGAAGTTGGGGATATTGGGAGAAAGTCACCAAGGGAGCTCTTGAGTCTGTCCCAGGCAGAGCTAGTGAGACCCATTCTTGAGTGGTAGAAATTCCAGGACAGGGGCAGGAAAGTGGAAGAGCAAGACACCACTGAAACCAGACAGCCTCTGCTTCAACATTTTCTCCCTTAACTCATAACATTTCTGAAACATCTTTGTTCTGTTTTAGCTTTCAAAAAAGGGAAAGCATGGTCAATATTGATGTTGATAGAGAAAATTTAAACTGTAGGTTAGTTATTAAGGTAGCTGAAGTAGAATAAGTAATCTGTTCCTTAAAAGATTTACCTTTCCTGTAACTCTTATTTTTTAAGGTGATGGCTAACTGAACCTTTGACCTGTAACCTAACTGTAGATAACATTTAACCTGGAGAAAAGCAAAGTAGAAATGTTTGGGTAGTTTGCAGTGTATGTGTTTTAGGCACCATTTGTTTGTTATATGTCTGTGACTATAACCATTAACAGGAACTAGTTGTAAAAGAGAAACAGAAATTTTACTAAGACCACCAGAAATGAGGTAATGGCAAAAAGAAGATATAAAAGGAAATGTTAAAACAAAGGATGGGGTGAACATTGATCAGATGAGTTTCTGGCAGTCCCCCCTTGCTAGTGAGTAAAGGTTTTGTTTTTTTACCCAACTTCTGTGTCTCCATACATTTCTTTCTGTGATTCCAGAACAATGTATTCTCCTTTACATTTTAATCTAATTTTATTATTATTTTTTTAAATTTACCTTTTCAATTAAGTATTTTTTCAGTAATAAATGAAATGGTCAAGTTCCACTTTTATATGGCCACCCTTTCAATTTCACCTCTTTCTAAACTTGATGCCTGGTTGCTTTTCCTTCTCTGTGGTTTTGCTTAGGCTGGCCAGTCCACTTTCATGACAGAGCCTAGTGGTTTGTGGAATATCATACTGTCTTAACTCCTGAGAACTTCATGTTCACATAAGAAAAAGAAATATTTATCTTTCCAGAGTCCATATTGAAAACTGTAATTGAATAGGCCTTTCCTAGTATAGCCAAACTAATATCCACATTTTAAAATCCTGTGCCATCTCCCGCCCTTCCTCAAAGTGGGATTTCTTTCTTTTTCCTCTCTACAGTGATTATCTAAAGCCATTTGCTGTGCCCCTATTTCACGGTTATTTTATAAAGGTTCCTGTACATCTCACAGCTTATATCATTCTTTTGGCAGATCCTTTACACCCTATTGAGACATTATTCATACTGTACTGAATTTACATGTTTATCAATTTGTGTCACACTTGGAAATCAAACCTCCCTAACTAGATTATAAACTGCTTGAAGAAAAGAACCTAGAGACTTGGGAAAACATATTCTAACTCCAGTTTTTATTGCCATTATCAATGATCCTTCACACAGCTTAAAGAGAAAAAAAATTTTATTTTAGAGGTTTTTAAAATCCCAAATTATCACACGTTCACAGTTATTTATGTTCATTTTACAAATGTTGAAAGATAGACACCAACACAATTTACAAATGAATTGCTTAAAGCCTGACAGTACATTTTCTCCAGAAATCTGACATGGCCAGTGACTCAGATTTCCAGGATCAAACCAGTTATGTCTGGCTTCCCCATTTCCATCCGTTGGCCATCAAGATCCCAAGATGTTTTAGGATCTGAGGTATGGATGATTGCAGAAAGAAATGCATTCCAAATTCAAATCACTTTTAACTTCTTGTCTGATTGACATTTTCACACTACAAAAAATTTTGCCTCACTTTTCTTTTTAAAGAGAAGTATCTTGGTTCAAAGCCGAATCAGTCTCTGCTATTAAACATACAATCACATTGTAATAGTTTTGGTCCTAAAATAAAAGAAAACAGAACAAAGTTACTTGTCTCCATGCCTACTCTGGGGACCCCATAAACAAAGCATTTCTTTGCATATGTCCCAATATCCACTTTCCTATTTACTTTTACCTATTACAGCCGAATTAGTGATTATGCTTTATTCCCATTTTCTCCCCAAACATTGCAGTCTTTACAAATCACTTAGGATTCTTTTCCTTGTTAGATACAGTGATTAATTTTACTTCTCAGCTTACTTGGATTGTCAGTAGCTTTTGATGTATTTAATTATTTCCTCTTTATGTAAGAATACTTTGTTCATTTGTCTTTTGAGGTATTCACTCTCCTGGGATTCCTCTTCCTGCTTGACAGGTTCTCTGAATCCTTCTTAACCTTCTGTTTTCTTCCCATGTAAATGCTCGCATGCCTAGCAATCCGTCTTTAGCATTTCTCTTCCATATCTTTTCATCCTACCTGCATACTCTTGATAATAGCATTTACCTGTCTTGCTTGACTTCTCCCTTGAGTTTTTAATTCATATAACTGACAACTTACTTGACAGCTCCTCCTGGAGGAATACTATTCGCAGGAAGCTATACATGTCCAAGAGAGAATTTTAATTTCTCCCCAAACTCTCTCTCCCCTTAGTCTTCTTCATCTTATTTAATGATACTCCTGTTTTCCTAGTTGGTTGAGAGGAAAGATACCTGAGTCAGTTCTTGGCCCATGTTTCTTTCAGCTGCTGTGTTCAAATTCTGCTATCTCCATCTTCAGAATACATATACCTTCCTGTTGGGTCTCATCCTCATGGGCTACCCTTAGCAAAGCCAGCATTATCTGCCCCCTGAAACACAGCAAAAACTTCCATATCAGACCTCAGTACTTCTATTGTGTCTATCACTTTCTTATGTTCTGTCAAGACTTCTCTCTAAACAATAGCCAGTATGATGGTTTTAAAAGACAAAAAGGTCACACTATCACCATGGTCAATACTCTTCAAGCCTTCCTAGCTCGCATAGCACACAAACTCACCCTTTGACAGAGCATATATGAACTACAGGATGGCCATTCTCTCTGACCTCGTCCCTTTCAGTCCTAGCACTAGGTGACATTTTCCAGCTGCAGTGGGGTTCTTTCCCTCTATTGGCAGACCTGTTCTACTTACTGTTCTATCTGCACATGGGCTTTTCCTTACAACTTCCTCATTGCTGCCGCTTATCTTCATTTAGAGCACAATTGAAATACTACTTTCTGAAAAAGTCTTTCTCGACTACCTGATAGAAGCATTTGATGCCCATTCCAACCCACCCTGTATCAATGACTTGTCTTTAATTGAATACCATTACTGAAGACATAACGAAATCTGTTTATTGCTAGAATTTTGGTTTTTCCGATTAGAATATAAACTCTTTGAGAGCAGGTTCCTATCTCTTAGAATAATGCTTCACAAATAGTAGGTGTTCAATTTATTTGACAATATTGTAATCCATAATAAAACAAGAATGAAAATCCATATGACTGGCTTTCTGTTGTTGGAACTTGCCAAACTAATATGTTGCTATATCTGCAATCAAGAGATAAGGAAGGAAGGGAGGAAAGAAGGAAGGAAGAAAGAAAGGGACATAAAGAAGGAAGGAGAGAAAAAGTAGGCATTATGATTTAAATATGAAGTGTTCCCCAATGACTCATTAACTTCATTGCTGGATTAATCCATTGGTGGAGTTCATAGCTGGATGGACTTTTTGGAAGGTGAGCCCTAACAGCATGAAACAATTTACTTGGGCAGTGACTTTGAAAGTTATATTTTGTCTTCCTTTCTGGTTCTGTCATTCTCTCTGCTCCCTGGCCATCATGAGACAAGCAGTATTCCTCTGCCATGCCCATCCACCATAACTCCCTGCCTTACCCCAGGGTTCAGAAAGGGTGAAACCAACTGATGATAATCTGAAATCTCTGAAACGGTGAGTCAAAATAAATTTTTCCTTCAAGTTGTTTATGTCAGGTCAAAGCAATGAAAACCTGATTAACACATATGTTCAAATGGGAGAAAGAGGGGAAATCATTGAAATTCTTGATAGATTTTCAGAATCTGTCACTGAGTACAAGACACGTGAGTCAGGACACATCACACTGCTTTGGGTTGGTTTTCCATTTCTTATTTGAACATATTTGCTATAAAGCATCAGTCTAATAGTTTCATTAAAAGACAAGATTTTTATAAAGATTTTAGTACCTGAACATTTTTAGTATTGTCAATGGATATAATGAATGTTTAAATAAATAATTTAAAATTATTACAATACAAGACACATGTCCATTAATCTCCATCAAAATACTGCTTACCACTTTGAACACACTTACTCCATAGTTCTTGCTACTTTCTGAAGCAGTCCTAGAAGGTTTCTTTCATGAGCGTCTTTTCATGGCTGCCTGAAAATGATGTCCTGAATCAATTAAAAGTTTGTGGCATATGGGAAAAAATCTTCACCTGCTCTTCCTCAGACAAAGATCTACTATCTTGAATCTATAAAGAACTTCAAAAGATCAGACCTCCCAAATTTAAAGACCCAGTCC
>NW_004624779.1:1336942-1366655 GCF_000247695.1 Heterocephalus glaber | reverse complement strand
AGGGAAGGGTGGAGGGGGTGAAGGGAGGGCTAGGAATGGGGAAAAAATAAGAACCAAGATGCATTATATAAAGGTGCAATTCCCAATGAGAAATGTAATTGTGTTGTATACCTACAATGTACCAATAAAAGAATTTAATACAAAAAAAAAGTTTGTGGCAATTTCTCTAAAATAAAAATGTTATAGTGTGTCTTCATCCACTTAATTCACTGGATCTGGCACTTTGCAACTTCTGGCTCTTCCCCAAAGCCAAAATGATTCCAACAGGTAAACATTTTGCATCAATTCAGGGCACTGAAGTTGCCATGACAGTATATATAAAGACACTCACAAGAGAGGAGTTCCAGAACTGCTTCAGATAGTAGCAAGAACTATGCAGTAAGTGTGGTCAAAGTGAACTAACTATGCAGTAAATGTGAGCAAAGTGAGAAGGAGTATTTTGAGGGAGAGTAATGGCCATGTGTCTGTCCCTCTAATAAATTTTTTTTTTAAATTTAAACATTCACTGTAATTTTTTATCACATCACCTTTTTATTTCAACTAACAAGTTGGATTCTTCTTAGGAGTTCTGAACTAATTGATTTTAATTGGACATATACATAAGTTTAATTGATGATGAATAGGGTTGAAATGCAGAAGCTCCCTCTGGTGGATTAATTTTTAGGTGTACAAAATTAGTAATGCAGAATGAAATCGCTGCTCACAGTAGACCCAGCAGAAGATGATTGAAGATAACAGCAGAAACCCTATTTAGAGGCAACTTCTGAAAAATTATAAGGGAGTGGAGAAGACAAAGAGCAGGCAACCCCTGAAGCCTAGATACTTCGTGCCTCCAAGTAAACATTTTAAAAAGACGCCTTCTGTGGTCTTTGCTAACTACAAACTAAATATATCTGTAGCTCTTCCAAGGATGAGACAGTATTTTCTCTCATATTCAACTTACCATTGCCTTATTTATTTGTCTCTAAGAACTTGGTACCTTGTACAAATTTAGAATTCTCCCATGGATCACATATATTTAAAGATTCCCTATAACTTACAACTCCCTACATATATATTCTTTGTTGGAATTCTGGAATCCACTAGCACTTTAACAGTCATATTATGGTTATAATTTTTATACCTTTTCCATAGCTAGTTTCTGCAGTTATTTGTATCTTTAATTTCTAAGTAGTATGTGCATCATTTGTTTATGGTGGTTATTTCATAGTTTTAGGGGATGATTCTATAGTCTTTTCACTTTTATTGACATAAACAGCAAACACCCTTTGTTAGCCTCCTGTTTATTTTAGGTCAGGGGAAGAAGGTATATTATCTGAGTTCTCTTTCTCCTTCTGCCCCTGAAAGATTTTTTTCTGAACTTGTTTACATTATATGTACATTTTGTATTTTCATCCATTTTCCTAGGTTTAACTATTGGCTTTTGCAGATGATTCTGTATGTTAACTTGCTTTTTAAAATCTCTAATCATTTAGAATTGCCATCTAAAAATTCCTCAAAAGAAAAATTCTAAAAGAGAATTAATCAGTACTCCAAGTACAGATACATTTGCTAAATTCCATATATCAGTTATTGCTTCTAAAATATCCTGGTTATCACATTCAAAACTGCCAATAGCTATAGCTACTTCTTTCTTATCTCAGGGCTAAATCCCATTCATTCTGTTTATGAAAGAGCTTTATCTTCATCTTGTTCTCCAATTCCACTGGTTCTTCCTCAGTAATATTATTTTACATATGGGAATAGCTTCTGCTTTGTTGAAATGATCCTTCTAAATCTTCTGAAAACAAGACTTTGATAATTCTGTTCCATTTCATATTAGTTGTTATTATATTACCATAGTCGGCAAAACAAAGCCTAAACATAATGATCCTGGCAGTTAGTTGCTGGCCTTTCTTTTACTTTCTGATCCAACCCCCAAGATATGGCCCAATCTACTTCTTTTCTAATTGGTTTTTATTCAGTAAAGTTAAGAAAATAGATTTCATCTCTGGGCAACTTTTCTTCATTCTGTGTTTTGTTGATGGGTTTTACCCTTCATTTACCTCCAAAACCATAAGGGTAGCCAGGCATGTGGTACATATGTGTAATCCAGCACTTCCGCTGGGGTGAGGCAGGAGTGATCCCTTGTGTAGTTTCTGTTGATGTGCTAACTAAAGATACATTCATACTTTGTATGTGATGCCAAGATTCCTTTGAGAAGGAAGAAAGGCAGCTAAGTAACAAGGAGTTGTTGAAACCAACACTTAAAACATTGGGAGGAGTGAGATGGGTTAGAGCAACTCAGAGTAATTTCAAGGTGAGATGAGGACTTGAAAATCAGTGGGAAGTCAGAGATAGGACTTAATGCAGGAGTTGATAAGCATTAGGGAGGAAAACAATTTTTTTTTTGTAGACACTTCAGACAGATTGCAGAAGAGAATCCTAGAGACCAGGGAGGAAAAGAAGGAGGAAATTGAAGTATGAGTCAAAGATGAAAAACTGTCAATGTAAGTGTGAAGGTTTCTTCAATAGCGAGAAGGTACTAGTATTGAAATGGGCTGCCCAAATTGACTCACCTCAGGGGACCTAAGATGACAAACTAATGTCCTGGTGACAGATGGTTTTCTGTTGACTTTCAATAAAATATGAAGCAGAGCTCTCTGACAGCAACTCAACAAATAAAAGGGCTTTGAAATTTACTTGTATTTACTGGAATCTGCTATATATGTTTGTATCTTTAGACGCAATCAAAAATACCTTATAAGTCCTTGGTTAATGTATTTTTTTTGTATTTGTAAATAAAATTGCAAGTGATGATGAGAATAGAGATCAGATAAAGCTGGTAGTTTTCAGTTTTCCATCTTCCTACCTGTACGTTCAATAGCAGATAGGGTTTTAGGTCCACCATGGGAGGGACACAGTGGAAAAAGATTTCTCTTAACTCATAACTGCAAAGTGGTTTCATTTCTTGAATTTCAAGGATGAAAAAAACTGAGATTAATAGGACTTCCATAACTTGCCTGAGGCCCTGTTGCTAGTCACGTTAGATCATGATCACAGATTCTGATTGCCTTGCTGTCTATTTTGAAATGTCTCACAGCGTGCAATGCCCAAGTGTTCTTAACTGTGGGCATTTCCACCATTAATTACATCATCGTCCTCTCCTTCTTGTTACTAGTTGTTAACAAGGATTTTTTCCTCTTTCGTTTTTTGAATGTTTAGCACCTTGCTAATGTATGTACACTCCACTATCACTGCTTTTTAGCCTCGGATTGGAAATTCGCTCCAAGCCCAGTAACACCTTGATCTTACTTTTGTCTCACTTCTCACCTAACAGTCACTCTGTAAGTCCTGTTGGTTTTACTTCTATCCGCACTGTCACTACTGTAGTTCAAGATTAAAATTCCTTTCCTTGAAAAACTAGAGGAGTCTGTTCACACATTACCTGTCTTGAGTTTTTTTGTTTTCTCTATTTCAGCATATAATGCTGCCAAATGCATTTGCTAACAACCAGATTTAGTGTTACATTTCCATTCAGCAACCAACAAGGACTTTTGCCTTTTTAGCCTGATATTCAAAGATTTATATCCAACCTACCCTCCAAAATCTGTCTCCAACTACACCTCAAACATCATTTCCTTTTACTATTACCTCTCATGACCCCTTCTTTCCAGGTAAATCAAACTTTTAGCCATTTTCTATATCAGATTCATAGTTTTTGGCAACTCTCTCTCAGAATTTTCCCTCTGCCTTTCATCATTATTCTTGGCTCTGAGATTATTTACCTTGTCAGTCTCCAGGTGCTACTGTCTGTCCCCTGAGTATCTCTTACATCTGCTTCCTTTTTGGGCTTCTGGCATTGACCTTGAGCCCTAAAGTTTCTCCCTTGGCCTGCAGTTCTCTTTCCTCTCACTCTGCTGCTATGATCATTTTGCTCTTGTGGCAATCACTTCCTGCCTTGGAAAGTTTTTTCTGTATTCCATTTGCTGTAGCAACTTATTTAGCATGGCAGTCAAGTCGTATCTTTGTCTTTTCATGTTTTTCACATTCTTGTTTCTTGCTCTAGTTCTTTCTTATACCATATGCTTTGGCTCTATCTGTGTATGTTAAGTTGTTGCTCTTTGCTAGTCTACTCTTTTCTGGAATCTTTGCCCCTGCCTTTTCCACCTTACAAACTTCTAATTCATCCTTTAATCTGTTATTCAAATGTGACTTCCTGAAGCATTTTCCTCAGCGCCCCAAACAGAGTGGATCCACTCATTTTCTGTGTGTCACAATGTTACTGGCCTTCATGTAATTCATGCAATAATGCAATGGCTGTTTTGCATGTATAGCTTTCATTTCAACTCAGTGCATGTGAGGCTACACTTTATTCATATTTGTACTGCGAGCACTTAATGGAGTACAATAAATACTTATTTTTGATTTGATTGAATTAAAATAAACTTCAGTATATTAAAGCCCAACAGATGCTCAAAGCATCATCTGAATGGAGTACACTTTGCCAGGATAGTCTGTGGATGCACCTTCTCTTCCATCACCCCAAATGGGATGATGTCCAGTTGGGACATCCTTCTGATGTCCAGACTGACACACGTAGTTTGCATTTTGATAACTGGGGGAATCTTTTTCTTTTGTAAAGTCTGTTAGGGAAAATTTGATTAAACATCCTTTATCTCATAACATTTAATTCATATGGCTTGCAATTATTAGAAGGAAAATAAGTATGGGTAAAATGGGTAAGTGGGGAAAATGAATGAATGGGTAAAATGCATATCTTCTCTAATGCATATTGTCTGGAAAACTCAAAGAAATGGAGAACTTTGGAATAATTTATCCTTTTCATTTTAAATATGAGATAACCAGCTTCAAAGATGTTGTGTCATGTTTTCAAGTTCTTAGCACTAAGGGAAGAAAAATTAGGCAAGAATCAAAGTTTCTTGTCTCTAGGGCAATGTCTTATATATTTTCAGGTATATTGCTCTTCCTCTTCAAGTACATCTTACCAAAAGAGTATTTTTGATATATTACATGGTAAATTAATAACTTAATTTTTGCAACAACAATTATGCAAATTATATTTGGTACATAAATATTTTCAAAAAGAGAATTTTCTACTTGGATAAATTACTATTTTTAAATGTAACCATAATAACACCCTGAAAAAATCTCACCAGATTAAGGACAAAGATATAGAACGATTACAGAATAAGATCTTCACATAAACATACTCATTATTGTTTCTAAGAAGGAATTATAAAAAGAAACCATGAAGACATTTCCTTTTAGTCTTAGAACTCATTTAGAAAAGGAACCCATATCAGTAACAAATTATTTTATTTCAAAATCAACACTAGCATGTGATTGTTCATAAATGTGCAAACCATAAATAATATCCATTTTGGCTAAGTAGCTAGATTTTTACAAGCTGATCATATTATGAATTTATTTCTCACTTTACATATTTTGCACACTGCATCCATGAACATGACATTAATTTATTCTGATTTCTATTTTATATGGGTAATTTGATCCCCTCTGTGAAAAACTAGCAATCATTGCATGTATTAAGGCTTATTATTGAGATAAAAGCAAGAACAAGTTATTGCTTTTGACTGCATAAAACAGTGCATTCTCAGAAAATCTGAAGCATAGTTTCTAACTGTCTTTTGATGTTTTCCATTTAAAAGGTGAATAAGATCTGTGGCCGTCCAGTAAGAGCACCCACACAAAGCCCTCGTTGTTCTTTTGATCCAAGTAAGGAGAAGCACGGAATGAAGATCTCTGTAAGGAATGGTGAAGAGACGCTTGCCAACAGAAGAAAGTAAGACATTTGTTTTACAACCAGAAAGAGAAAAGAAAGTAAGCCGTTAATTTTACAACGGAATAGAATGTATTCATTAAGTAGACCCTAATACAGAATGGAAGAAAAAAGATCAACATTTATTCACTTTAAAATCCAATGGCTCCACCTGCTTCATTAATCTGGAAGATAAATTCAGCTTATGAGACCAATAAAAATTCCTATGGTAATAGAAGTTATTCTATATTATAATATGGCAGATCCAGGCACATGTGATCATTGTTCATTTAGAGTGATTGTTGTGACTAAAGATTGAATTTTCAGTTTAATTTTAGTTTACTATAATCTAAATTCTACAAATGGCTAGTGGTGACTCTTGGACTGTTTAGGACAGAATACACTTAAATGATGTGATAAATATAGCTGAATATGTAAGATTGTTTAAAGATAACTAGATAAAGAGCAGTTTTCATACTTTTTACCCAGAATGCTGAATATGACTTGATACAAAATAGTAAGCATTGATTAGGGCTTGCTTCTACAACTTACATTTCTCCTACTATGCCCACCATTATTTCACATGTTAAATTAAAGCCTTCATTGTGTTTCTTTTCTTAATAATTGGTGCTTAAGCTCAAAACGCTTGAAACTTTAGCAAACGGTTTTTTTTTTTTTTTTTTTTTGGTACCAGGGATTGAACTCAGGACCCTGTACTTGTGAGGCAGGCAGCAGAACTACTGAGCTAAATCCCTAGTACCAGGAAATGTTACTTTTTAATATTTAGTTAACCAAGGTATGATTTTGAAATACTAGATTCTCAGTGTTTTTTGAATTGAACTAAAATTCAGAATTTTATATATTTGCTTACTTGTTCAAATAATCATTTATAATAATACCTTATAGACAATTCATACCTAAAATATATGTACTTGAATCTCTGTTGTCTAAAATCTGTTTCTTTCTTTTTTCAGGATAGCACATCTAATGCCTTATTCTCTCCTCAGATGGTCTATAAGCCCTGGATCCAGAATGGGTCCAGTAGCTATTTACTAACAGTTGAAAAGAACTGATGATTTGTATGTAATGCAGTTGTTCTTTTTTTTTTTCCTTGAAAAAACCTATAATGAATGATCAGCAGTCATTTCTTGGATCTGAAAAATTGGTGTATTTTACCTAGGGAGGCTCTTAATGAAGCAAAACCAAACACAAACAAACAACAAAACATCTTCCTATCTGAGGAAGATGCTCAGTCCTTAAAGATCATGTATGTTTCAGGACCATAACAGCCCAGTCAAAAAACAAAACAAAACTCCACACTCAGCGCTGTTTATTCAGTAGTGAAATAAGCAGGCACAGTTGAAATGTTACAACGATGAGAGGCTCATAGGAGTGGAAAGTCTTAGAAGTAAAACTGGCCACTGAATTGATCACCTTGTTGCCGATCTTGCAAGTTCACTTTTCTGTATCTCTGAGCACTCAGCTGCTGTCATCCATCAGCCTTGAATCGGGATGAATGCATCATGGGCCCACACTTGTACTCCCCCGAGTCCAGGACAAGGAAGAATGTACTCCAGTCCACGTAAACATTTCAGTTTGACACTGCTTTTTAAACGATCACTATTCAGTAGTGCTTAATTGTCATGGCAGCATATTTTGGCTTCTTGCCTATATATTGTGCACATCTATTCATATGCTAAGTCTGAATTTTATTTATCCTCCATCAACTGATTATTCCCCAAGAGGTCATCAATTTCAGTTGAAGTAGGTGGGATGATATGGCCAGAATAGATACTGAGTCTGGCAACATTTTCATGCATATTACTTGTTTGTTCACTCTATTGAGCCTAATTTTCAACAGATCATAGAACTTAATCTTATAGCCTGGCATATCAGACACATTTAGTTCATCCTAGGCTTCTCAGGTTGCATAGTTAGTTGTGTGATCATCCCAAGTGTGTAGTTTCTATGAGGGCTCAGTAGTAAACCAGCTTAACTAACCAACAAGCAAACAACCAGACAAAGCGAGAAATTTCATGCATCATTTCATAGATGTACTTGGGTCATCTGGCCCAATGTCAGAGCCTCTTGCAAATGAGCAAGCAAAAGAAACTTTTCTTCCACACATAAAAATTTTGGGAGTTATTCTATAAGTAGGCTATAGCCACACACTCAAGGACTTATTTTAACTTGCTTTGGTTTACAGCATATACAAAGGAACATCTGTAATTGGAGTCAACTTGTGCCTCTCTTTTTCATAAACCAGCCATCCTCTAGTTTGCAAAGTCCAGCCAAGCAGGTGAGGTCAATGCTAAGGGTTAGAAAATACCACCTGCACATTTATTATAACTTTGGTGATGGTCCTAACTTTAGCAGTTCCAAGAGGTCAGCTATTCTTTTGTTTTACTACTTTTGTAGGGAGAGGTAGTTTTAGAGATTTCAGTTTGCCCTTCACTCTATGAGTTTGGGATGCAATATGGAGATTGTACAGAGGGCAAGTGAGACTGTGTCAAACGTGTGTTGAAAAGAATGAAATTAATAGAGTGGGTCTTTGGGTTCACTGGTCCAGTGGGAGTCAGGCTGAGCCTAGAACCCCATCTTTATTTGACTTCTATGAGCTTCCATTTATATTGACAGCATAGTAGTAGTTTGGATCTACAAGGTGAAAGTCAGCTCAGAGCTAGTGTGTGGGAATTTTTGAGAAACACGTAGAGGAAGAGTTATACTGTATCATTTTGTGCTTATGCAGGACTCTTTCTTAAGGGAACCAAGCCTTCCTTCCCAGGGGGTGCCCTGAAGCTGTGAACAGGGAACTAGGTGAGAGGCTGAGTTCCCTTTGAAATGATAGAGTGGTTTCTTTTTCCCTCTGTAGTTAAATTCTAAGTATTTTTTCTTGTCTTTTTTCCCCTATAAATTCACATTCCAGTCTCATTTTGTCACTCTAAACATATTAACTTTAGTCTTTAAAATTTATATTATTTCCTATAGCTTCTTGGATTTTTCTGAGTTCGCTTTGTTAACTGTTTTCTTATTAGATTCCTTTTTAAATATAATTTAGCCATTTGTAGGAATTCCTTTTTCATGTTCTTTATACTACTTGTCAGTTTGGGGATTGGAAACATTTTCTAAAATTTCACTTGAATGTAAGCAAAATTTATGTCATGAGTAACTTAGGCTAGAATTATCTTTGTTAAATAGAAATTCTTAACTTTGATATCAAGTGTATAAAATTACTTTGTTTAAAAAATTTTCTGCACCAAATCAAAATATATGCTATTATAGTTTTTTTCTTATTATATTTATTATAGAGAGAATGTTGATTTATGTGTTACAAGTAAGGTTCCAACTTAAATTTTTTAAACTCTGAGCCATGTTTTCCAACATGCTCTTAAAACAATATTTTTTTTTACTTGTTTCTCGTTTTTCCCCTTAAACTCATTCCAAGTTCAAATATAGCAGCTTTCACAGAGGCAACTGTTGTCAGCTAGTAAGCTGAATGAGGATAACATATAGATAGAACAGGGCAGTATAGCCAGTACAGCAGGAATTGAAGACTATGCCTAGCTCAACTTTCTGAATCATTTCTGAGAAAATAAAGATATATTTGTATATGGATATGTATTGACACTCCCATTATTATTTTAAAGCATAGATAAAAATGCTTTTAAAAATAATGCTTCCCTAACTAGAAAATAGTTAACATTTCTTCAGTCAAAATTTTCACGAATGCTGGTAATATTCAAGTTTTTAATAATCTTTTTTTGTCATTTCCTATGCTAAGATCATTTTTTATTATAATGTTCAGTAGATATAGTAACTATTTAGATAGAAATAAAATATAATTGACCAAGTATTGCTGTTGACTTGTTTTGATTTCTTATTATACATTAATTAAAACAAAATTTATTATAAAAGATAGTAAGAAAGAGAAAGTGAATATCTAAATGACCCATCCAAATCATTACCAAAACAATTCCTTTGTGTAATTTACAAAAAAATGAAGCTAAAATGTATGTCAATATTTCCTGAGTTAATTCCTATAAATTAGTATTCTACCCAAGATAGTTTTTCTTAGGTATTTATTTTTTATTTACTTTGGCCAATTCTCAAGATAATACTGATATTGAAAACTAATTTCTATGATTTAAACCAAGTTAAATTATTGAAAGAAACTGGAACAATAACTTAGCAGTTTCTGTAGTAATATAGTTCCTGCAGTAACTGAAAAATATACATAATAAAATGCACCAGTGACTTTACTAATGTAAATGAAAGTATATCTATTTTATGTTTGCTAAAAATTTTAAATGCATTTTAAATAAGTCATAGTATTTTGAAATTATATGGTTATAGTTTATATGTAGCATATTATGCAGTTTTTGTTGTTTAAAATTATTAGAATTATGGCCTCCTAACTTAAAAGTATTGTTTTAAGTTTTTGTGATGGAGGAAGAGTTTAATTTATATAGTCTTCTTGTATTCAAACAATTCTTTTGAAGTTGTATGAATATAACTTAAGGGATCAGAAAAATGGCTTTTGTCCTCTCTCTTCAGTTGTTTGGCTGGGATATAAATTAAAGTAACCTAAAGCAGACTAACAGGAAAGGAATCATTTTAGTCATGTATGTAGTCATGGGCTTCACAAAATCTGAGACTCAAAGAAAGGGCAGAAATTGAGCCTATTCAGATAGCAAGCAGAGTATCAAAAATCATAGTGGCCTGGAGCTCCTAGGGGTGATGGAGAAAAACTATGAGAAGGTGATGGGGGAAAATGTTATGGTGAATGAAGATTGCTTGTTTACTAATGGAAATTTCCTTTAAATAAATAAATTTTTTTTACAGAAGAGCAGCTTTTCAAAGCTGTATCTGTATCTGTAATTTCTTAGAGTTATAGTTTGGGGTAGTATATTCTTGTCTCTACAGTCATAATTCAGGGTGAAATGTCCTACACCCTAACATAACCATTGTCGACTTATTATTTGACCTGCTTTTGTTATGTTTTGTTTCGACAGCCAGCAGTATTGTGATGATTAATCAGTCTTGGAATGTTTAGTTCATTTTTTAAAGTCATGAATAATATCTTGACGTGGTTGGTCCTAGACTGTCATCTTGCTTTTTGTTTTCTCATTACCCCTTGTCTTTTCTTTATTCCTTCATTCTTGCCTTGGTGTGAATTAGACAGATATTTGTTATTTTTATCTTTTTATTTTTTTATATTTGTCTTTATTATTTTCTTAATGTTTATCATAGAGATCACAATATGCATTTTTAATTTGTACTACAACTTTCACCACTTCATTGAATACAAGCAATTTAGAACAGATTTACTCCATTACTCTCTTCCCATTTTGTGCTGTTGTATCAACAAATATCTAGCTTCTACTAATGTTTTCACAACCTTGAAGACATTATTATTGCTCTTATTTTTAGATAATCAATATTTAGTTTTATTTACTCACATAATATATTCCTTCTGGTGCTTACTTCCCTCATTTTCACAGGTCTATCTAGAATAATTACCTTTTTAACTTAGTGCTGTATATCTTTCATTTATTATTATTATTATTATTTTAGTGGTGCTGGGAATACAGTCAAGGGCTTCCCACATGCTAGGCAAGCACTCTACCACTGAGCTGCACTCCAGCGCTCACTGGTTATTATTACCAATGAATTCTTTCAGCTTTTGTTAGTCTGTAAAATCTATATTTTTGAAGAATATTTTCACTAGGCCCAGAATTCTGGATTTTTGTCAAGCTATCTTTATTCAAAACTATAAACATCTGCGCTACATTAAATTTCTGACATGATACTCGTGTAAATACTATAATAGAGCAAGTTTCACAGAACCAATGGAATGAGTGATAACTAAGGTAGTAGATCTGGCTGCTGCCTTACCCACCTCCCCTTAACTGGCCCCTCTTCTCTTCTTCCTGCTGCTGTATCCTCACTGCTGGTAAGGCGGGGATCCTGTATTCTCTGGGAAATTGCCTTCAACAAATAGGAACCATCTGTAGCCCTTATTGATTGCTACCTAACAAATCACTTTGAAACTTAGTGCTTAAAGCAGCAATCAGCGTACGTTATGCAATTTTCTGTGGGTTAGGAATTTGGCAGCTGATTAGCTGTGGGATTTTGGCTAAATCCCTATGGAGTTTGCTATCAGGAAGGCTTCAGTCACCTGAAGACCTGGAATATTTTCTCACAGATGGTTCAGTGATGTGGCTTTTGGCAAGAGGACTCAGTTTCTTGGAGAGCTTCCTGAATGTTCCTACATCGCTGTGACTGGCTTCCCTCAGGGTAAATATCTAGGAGAGAGTCAGGCAAAGGCTATAGTGTTATGATCTAGCCTCAGAAATCACACAGTGTCATTGCTGCAGTTTTCCATAGGCTGGACAACTCAGCTTTTTTCATTGTAGAAGGGGATACACAAAGTCACAGAAGGAAAGATAGATTGTTGAGAGTCATATTGGAGCCTGGCCATCACCCATCTCCTGGAGGAAAGGGTTACGCTCCCACAAACCTCAGCTGGTTTTCAGCAGCTTACCCACAGTGACTGACTTGACACAATGGTGTGAGAGTCCTGCCCCCTTGCTTCAAGGTGGTGAGAACAAATGCATGTTGAAATCTACACTTCCATGCTCCCTATGGTCTCTGACCAACCACATCCTTGCCTAACTCTTTTCTTTCCTCCCTCTCCTATTTTCCTAACTCCCTTTCTCTTAAGAGGACTCTTTCAAAGAATTGCTCCTGTTTCTCCAATTTCCTGTCTCTGGCACTTCTTCTAGGGAATCTAGACTAGAGATGTCTGCATTTTATTTATTTATTTATTTATTTTTATTTTTTGTATATCCTTTTATTGGTGCATTTTATGTGTATAATAATGACATTCATCATTGGAGATATGCACCTTTACATACTCTCTTGGTCTTTATCTTTTCCCCCTTCCCCTGTCCTTCCTTCAACCCCTCCATCCCTCCCTATTTACAAAGACTTTGTTTCCTTTTTTTCATTTTCTCATATTAATTCCATTCCCTTCTTTCTTTTCCTCTACCCCTCCCACTTCTCCCTTCCCTTTGCCCCTTTTCTTCCTAGTTCACATTATCTATTATACCTTTTAGTCCTTGTTTACACTTTCAGTTTCTCACACTAGAGAAACTATTCAGTATTTACACAAGTGTGTCCTATTTATGTCACTTAAGAGTATCACCTCAATGTGCATCCATTTAGCTATAAATGTCTTTAGTTTCTCATTTTTGATGGCTGAGTAGTACTCCATTTTATTAAAAAAAAAACCCACATCTTCTTGATCCAGTCTCCAGTTGATGGGCATTTGGGCTGTTTCCAAGTTTTAGCTATTACAAACTGTGCTGCTATGAACATGGGCATACATATATCACTGTGGTATGATTCTTTTAATTCTTTTGGGAAGATACCCAGCAGAGGAATAGCTATGTCAAATGGGACCTCTAACCCTAGTTTTTTGAAGTGTCTCCATACTGATTTCCACAGTGGTTGCACCAGTTTACACTCCCATCAGCAGTGGAGCAGGGTTCCTCTTTCCCCACAGCCCCGCCAGCATTTGTGCTTGGTTGATTTCTTGACAGCAGCCATTCTTTCTGGAGTGAGGTGGAATCTCAGTGTTGTTTTCATCTGCATCTCTTGCATGACCAGTGATGTTGAACATTTTTTCATATATTTATTTGCCATGTCTACTTCTTTGTGTGAGAAATGTCTGTTCATTTCAGATGCCCATTTTGGATTGGGTCTTTAAAGTTGGGAGTGATTTTTTTTTAAGTTCTTTATAGATTCTAGATAGTAGAACTTTTTCTGAGGGACTGCTGGTGAAAAATATTTTCCCACATTGCAGATTGTCTCTTCACAGTGCTGGTGGTTTCTCCTGTTGTGCAGAAGCTTTTTAGTAAAAAGAGATCCCACTTGTGGATTGTTTGTGCTAATTCACGGGCAACTGAGGTTTTGTTCATAAAGTCTTTTCCTACCCCAACGTCTTCAAGAGTTCTACCTAACCTCTGTTCCAGCCGGTTCAGTGAGATGTCTGCATTTTAAAAAGTGCCAAAATAAATGCAGAACAAGTGTAAGCTAAATAAAAATTATAGTATAATGTCCTAAATATAGATGTCTTCCTAGCCCCACGTTCCTAGCCAGTTTTTCTTTTTTCTCCCTCTTCCTTCTTTATATTCATTTAATAGAAAACTCTTCTATTAGGTACGTGCTTTTTTTTTGCTCTAACTTTTGAAAAAGGACAATTTATTTATTAAAATATGTTCCTGAATAAGTAATGTGCTAAGCTCCTTTGTGCACTATGTAAATCATCTTTCCATGTGGGAAGAAAGGAACTAAGCCATAGAGTTGGATTATTTTGATTTTACTTTGCAGATGTAATTGTACTGGTTCAAGCCTAACCTCATTTCATCTGTTTGCATAGCATGCTAACAACTAGCTAATTGAAGACTCAGATGAGTGCTACATGCCAGTTGTAGAGGTCTTCAGAGTTGAACAAGGCAAGAAAGAGTCACTGTACCTTTAAACAGCTTGCTTGGAAAGCATCCCTATTTTTCCTTTTTGGGCAGGAAGCAAACTATACAGTTGTATGGGACATTGTACTCATATAGTTGTCTAAACTATCCCAGATAGAGCAATTTCCCCATGGCAGTTCCTGTTCCCTGCTTGAGTTCTTGAAGTTAGCTGGTAAGAATAAGCTATTAGCAAGCTTAAATCGGTGATAATTAGCTGTACATTATTATTTCAAAGTGGTGTGGCTGTGCCAATTAAGTGGGTAATTAGGAAAACCCCAGGACAATAAATTAAGACAGAGCCTCAACACCAGGGCCCCATCTGTTCTGCAGCAAGCATTCCAATTAGCTGAGCCTCTCAGGGAAGAATGTGTGATGAAAGGGATTGGCTGCATGTGTGGATGTGTAGTATTTGGGAACAGAGACTGTCCTAGGTGCTTAATAAAAAGAAGATATTTTTAATATCAGAATTTTCATGCCCAGGTAGGGAAAGCAGAATTTTGAGACATATTCTATTTTTAAATGTTTGAAATAAAACATAATTTAATTTAATTTAATTGTTTAATTGTTTTTATCTTTGAACTGAATTGGAACATAGTATCAAGCATTTCCATTTTCTTCTAATGTGTTTATTAAATGGTTATTTGAATAAGAATCCTATCACTTGGAAAAATAATTTTATTCACTGAGAATGAAATCTAAAGAGAACTTTTGAAATTATAAGAGTTTAAGGTAGCAAATGAGATGAGGCATAATTCTGATTCAGGACTAAAACAAGTTGATATCCTGTCCATCACACACACACACACACACACAAATCCATAGTGAAGTGTTTAAAATAATTTACCATAAGGAAGAATTTATCCATAAATTATGTAAGAAAACTTCATCTTATTTAGGATTATTACGTAGATGGAATAGGTTCATCATAAATGGGATGTTAACTTAAAATACATGAGTTTATGGTTACATTACCCTATCCTATTTATCACAATACTTTAATAATGAAACCAAAATGAGCTAAATTGTAAAGTTCTTGATGCCGTAGTCCACTGGGTGTGTTTGTTCCTATGGTAAGTCAATATTGAGATATATTGGGCTCGCCGGTATATTGAAAATTCAAATAGTCCACGGATGATAATATTCATAGGTCAGAAAAAAGTAAACTCTTTGAGAAAAATTTAAAATGTCTTAAAGAAAGCAATTTACAATCCATTTCCTGAAAGGAAGTTAGTACTTCTTTGAGGTGCCATTATTTATTTATTTGTTTATTTATTTATTTATTTATTTGGTACCGGGGATCGAACTCAGGTTCTTGTGCTTGCACAGCAGGCGACGAAACCACTGAGCTAAATCCCCGGCCCCTGCCATTATTATTTACGATCTGCAGGTTTAATTTACTAAATAGAGGTCATGTCCCTTCAATGAGAAAATTTCAGTTTAATTTAAAACAGTGCTTAGTGAGTGGTGTAGTAAGTGCTTCCGGGGCACAGGAGGCCAAGACAAAGCTCAGGAGAGGGCAACAGAGGTGAGGCCAGAGCGGGCGCTGAGGGAATGTGGGGTTCAAGGCAGGCACGAGTCAAGACCTACAGGAGTAATGAGGATCAAGACCTGCGGGGGGAGGGGTCAAAAGCCAGGCACACAGGAAGAGTGAATGCCGGAAGGCAGAGCAAACATATGGCAGAAGTTTAGTCCAGTGGTTCTTAACCTTTGGGGATCGTGTATCCCACTGAGAATCTGATAAAGCATTTCCAGAAGAAGAAAGTTCATGAACAGATACAGAGAGAATTGTGTGGTATTGGAAAGCAATTTGCTCCACCTGATACTAGTATTAAAAGTAAAACTTAAAAATGAGTTTGTTCTTATTTTCTAGGTGTTCATGAAAAAAATTTGTGGTCATTTCATTAACCTAAATCCAGACAATGAAAAGTTGAACAATATTGGTCTTGAAAGGAGTTATAGTTTCAACTACTTGGTATGAAGTATAAATGGAAATGGTGATTGGTCTTAGACATGGCTATGTGCACGTATGTTTGGTATCCAACAGATTCCTACTTTTTGTTTTCATAGTGACAATTATTGAAAATTATAGGAAACTTTTTGTAACTATCACTGGCTGCAATTAGAACTTCCATAGGTTGCATACTTAGATAAGGATAATTTCAGAGAACATGAGATTTAGCGCATATTCCTTGAATTTCATTAGTGTTTCATAAAACTTCTGGCCTCGAGTTAATTTGTGATGTTTATAATACTGAGGCTGTCAAATTTAGGATAATGTGAGTAGAAATAAATTTTTCTAAATTTCTCATTACAGAAAAAATAGTAAGATACATATTTTCCAAGCCATAGATAGGGAGAATGACTTTTAAATTGGACAGTTTTCTAACTGGTTCTCCAAAAATCTTCTATTTGCAAGTAGCAGTTTTGCCAAACAGAAGTAGAAGAGTTTCCAATAGTGTTTATGACGGTGACTGTAGGGCTATATCATCTATATGGCTCACAATGTCTCTCCGCCAATGAAACCAAACTGTGAATGAAATTCTTCCCAAATAATATACCGGAGGGTATATTTTCTTTCTATTTTTTTCTCACAGAAAGAGAATTTCCTTTTTTCTTTTTGGAAAGTAAGTAAATAGCTGCAGAATTGAAAAGAAACTCAAATTTAGTTCCATTGAGTTGTTTTTCAATGTCATTTTGAAATTGGTGGTTTTAATGAGTATATAAAATTATTTCAGAAGTTTTCATAGAATTAATAGAGGTTAAATCAAGATTAAAAAGTGCAGCCTGTTGCATTTACTAATACAGTGAAATTAACTGCATTTGGAAGCATGGTTTCTCCATTCACAGGAAGAATATCGAGCAAGCACTGTGCTTCAGTTTGTTTTGCCTGGGAAAGAACATTTCCAACATCTTGAACTTTAAATGGCATTTAAAGTGTCTTAAGGGTGGATACACACGATTCGGGAAAATGGAGAGCACACAGGACCAGAGTTACTAATATTTGTATCCAGTTGCCTATTCCCCACAATTGTCCTCAAACTAGCAGAAGAAATGTGTGCTTACAGTGCATTACTCCACAAGAGAGAGACACTGTTTTTTTTTTTTTTGGTCCCGGAGCTCGAACTCGGGACTTTGTGCTTACAAGGCAGGTGGTGGAACCACTGAGCTAAATCCCCGGCCCCTGTTTTTTTTTTTTTGTTGTTGTTGTTGTTGTTTTAATCTTCATTCTAAGACTAAAATCAAAGCAATCATTTCCAGGGTACGCATCTTCACTATTATCTTTAGAATTGTGTGTGGTTTTTTTTGACTTGGAAGGACAATAAATGAGATCATGAAGGAACTTTCAAGATAATTATTTTTGTTGATTCTCCTGATTGTAAAGTCATAGACTTTTAGATCTGACTTCTCAAATATATGATTCATTGTATCTGACTTTGAAGTCAACAGGACTAAGGTTCTTCTGCTGTGTTGGTATTAACTTCCATTGGCAAAATATTGTTGTATATAGATTACTGCAACTTAGATGTCTTGCAAATTGAGTAACCTCAGTGGATTTATAATCTTCATTTTATTTGACTTGGCTACATTTTTCAATTTAAGGTAATACTGATAGACACAAACATATACATGAATAATCATAATAGAAGACTATACTATTTTAATTCCTATCACTTGGAAAATATTTTAATTAGATCATCTATTTCCTTATTGCTGATTTGTTTTAAATCTTGGATACTTGGTTGAGTATTTATTCTCATAAAAGCTTTAAAGTCTTTGTTCAAAATCCTTAATGGAGAATGAAATTGGTACTTTTTAAGGTACATTTTGATAGTAGAGACATTTTTGAAATCCTAGTTTTGACAACAGGGTTAAATCACATTAGAGGAGAATGCCTTCAGAAACGGTGCTTTGTACTGGGCATTAATGGTAATATGTTGGGTTTGGAAGCCCACTAAAATGAAAAGAATAGAGGTAACTATCCCACTTGTATAAATGGCTACAGACTCGCAGCTCATGTTGGTACAAAATTATAAGAGAGTGCTCAACATGAAGCACTTGTGTGAAAAGAACTCTCTGTGAAAGGTGTCTGAGGATGTATTTTCTGGACTCCAGTCCCTTTCTCCTTCCCATTATTTTCCCTGCTGTTCCTCAAACTACCACCAGGTCTTAACCTCTTTAGCTGTGTTGAGAAATCACAGTCAATCCTGTAATGAAGGGAGATCATGTCTCACAAACAGGAGGACTTCCTGAGAATAAAGAAAACCTGGGATCACTTAACCAGAGGGGAAAATTCTCTCTGAGCATAGATAGGACCTTAGGTCACGTTGCTGTAATGAGCAGTGGGTTCAGGGGGCATTTAGAAAGCAGACTTCATGAGTTCCCCTTTTAGAACAAATACATTTTTTTTCTTTTTAATGAAATAAATGTAATGTGGTTGGAACACATTTATGATGGTGATAAATGTGCCTGGTACGTGATGCATTCACCCTCTCCTTCTGTCTCTCTGGGACCATGAAGCTAGACTTCAAGTTTCCCCTTAGCCCATCTAACTACATAAATTTAATTATTTTCCAACATTTACAATGAGAGCTGTTCCTGCTGTAGAATACAAATCTAAAAATATTTTGTCAAAGAGAATGACTTAGGTGAGGATAAAGTTAAATGATTAAATATAGATTCAGAACAGCAAGAAGAAATAGTTCTTATCTAGAAACATGTAATTAATGTATTTCCTCTGTGGAGCAGGAGACTGACATTTTAAAGCCTGCTGTTTGACAGCTGTGGTCAGGCCTCTCTACAGGGTGAGCCAGCCCAGTAGTAGCACATTAACCTTAACTTTGCCTCCGGCCATTAACTAGGGAACTGCACGTTTGACCTTTGCTCTACAGATATTTTCAAACAGTGTGCTAGGCCCTGCTTTTAATTTGGGTTCTGTATTATGTGTAGACTGACTTTAGGGCTAGAAAAAAATCAATACATGTCATTAAATAATGAAACGTGGCTTGAGACATTCCACAGAGAAAAGCTCTGTTTGAAAATAAGATTCCTCTCTAATGCTTTTCCAGGTAATTAGCTTTGGTCAGAATTAGAAATAGTCTCTTCTGTATTGTGTTCAATGGGGAAAAAAAGGACTGGAAGTACAATATGTGACAATTTATGAATGTTTTCAGTGAAACAAATTGCCACTAGATGAGGATATCAGTTGGAAAGGTGTACATTTTGAACATAGTTGTTTCCAGCAATGTCTAATTAAATAAAATGCAAAATCAAATGTAGGTCATACCTATATGCTTAAAGGCAAACTGTCCCTTAGGAGATCAGCAAAGTTTGAAACTTTCGTGGTTGCCATTCTTCAAACCATATATGTAAGGAGTACATCAACCTTATAAATCAAAACATCAATGAGTTCAGTGAAATTTTTGTTAGACTATGCCAGTGTTGCTGTATCCAGTTTATGAAATATTATACAGGCTTGCAAAAATAAGAAAGACCTATTGTCTTGAAAGAGTTTCATAATGAACTGTAAAGTGAGAGATTCCTATCTCATCCACAGATATAACTTGGTACCAATTTCGTAAATCCAGACCATCTCTATATGTTTGTCTTTCTGTATCTTTCTGTCTGCCTCTGTCTGTCCGATGACTTGCTAATGTTCATGTAGAAAAAGCTGAGCAAGGATAAACACCAGACTGTTAACACTGGTTACTTCAAGAGGGAGGGACAGAAGCATCATGAGACGGGTACTGACTTGGTCTTCATGTACCTTTTAATTATTTTACTAGTTATTACAAGGTATATTATTTTTCTAATTGAAAGTAAAGTCAGTTATTTAAAAAGTCAGTGATAATAATAGAGCCAATAACTGGATATTTTTATTGTCAACAGACTCAGAGAGAAGAACTTCGAGGTAGGCTGGATTTTCATGTACAGTTTTTTAACCACGTGATAGATCAGGAGACCTTTCTGGCTCTGTTGGCCTCAAGGGCATGGGAAGCAGTGATGCGATAACTATGCTAGTCCATGTTTCTCCCTTGCCTTCAGAGAGCTCAGGGCAAACAAGGCTGCAGGCTCTGAATGAGCAATTGTGCTGTAGCCTTTTCCTTCTTTGGTGTGCTGGCACAGTGCACAAAGCTGGCCATTAGGCAGTGATCAGGATTTACCTCACTCCCGCCTCCAGCGCTGGACATTCTAGACTGGTCTAGATGTATAGATCACTGCCGCCTGAACATACTGCAGGCTGAGATTCTGGCAGGAAGAAATGCGGTGTCCATATTTTCCAGTATAACAATTTATGAATAAGTGTGTTTTGTTAAAAATTTGATGATTCCATAAAATTTTAAAAACAGGTGGAAGCATTTTTCAATCAAAAAGTTCTTTCAACTTTGCTTTATCAGTCATCCAATAGTATCCTGATGTCACTGTCATGGAATTTTTAATTGATAAATTAATCTGTATGTTGAAATGTGTATTGATTCAATGCTTGACTAAATGATAATTAACTTTTAGTTACCTTTCACAAGTCTTTCCATATGACTAGGTTTCACTTTGCTTATTTATAAAGTAAGAGAGTTGAACTAAATCACTGACTCTCAAGCTCAGCTGTAGGAGGATTTCAGAAAACCCACATAACCATCCCTCCCCAGATCGGCAAATCTGTATGTCTGAGGGAGTAGTCTGGCTGTACAACTCGAAATATGTCCTTAGTGATGATGATATGCAGATAGGATAGAGAGCTGAAGGCATGGATGATCTCTTCTTCAGGTTCTTTCTAACTCATCGATGCAGTATATCTACATGTATTCATTATAACAGCTGTCTAATACAATCGTGTGACTAAATATTAATCTGTCACTACATCTTAATTTCAGTGTCATGTGTGCTATACATAGGAATATCCTAGCTTGAGTCTGGTTATAGTTCTGCTTTTTTAGATATCTTCTAATGTCCAATGCACTATGCCAGGAAGGCCCAATATTTTATCATTATCTGGACATGGGTCAGTTAGCTCAAGTTTTCCAAGACATCCTTACTCTTTAACATGGTCCCACTGGCTTACGTTACCAGAGGTACACGCATGACTGTCCCATTGGGTGGCTTGCACCTCTGTTGGTACATGGATGACTACCACCCAGTGGAGCTCTCTTGTGCTGCCAGATGGGAGAGGCAAGCATGTACCACCTGGCAGCCAGACATATGAATTACGGCCCTGTCATGAATGTGTTAAGAACTTAAAATTTTCAGTGTTTTAAAAAATATATGTCTTGCAGGAATTTCTAATTTTAGAAACTGTTAAAAGCTAGAAATATAGGGTGAAGGGTACACAGATAATGGGGGAAAAATAAGAACTAAGATACAGCATGTTCAGGTACAAGCACCCAGTGATAAATGTAAATGTATTACATACCTAAAATGTACCAATAAAGATAAAATTTTTAAAAAGCTAGAAATGTATATGGAGTGATTTAATAAAAATATGAGTGTTGAGTGTAAATTGTAATCCAAATCCTGGGGTAAGAAGATACAGCTCTTGATTTAGAGCAGGTATCATCTGTCAGAGCAGATTCACAAGCAGAGGGGTGAGGATGCCAGATAGCAAGGACTGTGAAACAAAGACTAGTGTTGGATGCAAAACAGGGATGAACCTATAGGTGCTGCACAAGTTAGTCAGGAAAGAATTAAAGAGGAGGTGATGTTTAAGGGAGATCTTGAAGGAAAGGTGGAAAGAGTAAAATAGTGGAAAGCAATTTTGGGTGGAGGAAATGGAATGTTATAAGCTTGGAAACTTGTGTAGAAATCTTGATAAATGAGGTGTGGTCAAAATATATGGTGAATGATTAAATTTTAAAAATTACAGTAAAAGACACATTGGCATGACGCGCCCTCACAATATGTCCCCTCACTTTGAGCACACAATCATAATTCTTGCGACTTGTGGAAGCAGTTTTGGAAGTCCTCCTTAGTGTCTTTACAAGATGTGAGAAAAAATACAGTGAATGTTGCTGTTGTTTACCATCCAGTGTAAAAGCAAGCTCATAAAAACATTATCGTATGTCTTTATCCACCTTATTCACTGGTTGTCACCGTGTGTGACTTTTGGCTCTTTCCCAAAGACAAAATGACCATGAGAGGTAAATGTTTTTAACTGATTCAGGACATAGAGGCAACCAGGACAGCATGACTAAGACACAAAAGTTCCAGAAATGCTTGAGAAGGTGTCAAGGGCAGTGGGATAAACATGTTCAAAGGGAGGGGAAATATTTCTAGGGAAAATTATGGCAATGTGTCATTTGCTGGAATGAATTTAAAACATGTGAACACTGATTGTGTTTTTCAATTACACCCCATATTGTATGTGATGTGTGGTGTGTGCTTCTTGGCTACAGCATGTGAGGAGAAGGAAGCGTACTCTCTTAGAATTCAGGTAAGGGGTCAAGAGCGGAGAGGTTCTGTGGCATGGCAGGCATTTTATCTAAGCACCCTAGGATTTCACAGCAGGAAAGGTGGTATGTTTGATTTCTAATGCTGCTTCTGGTTGTACTTGGAGAATTCATGAAAGGGAAAGCAAAAGGGCAAACGAGAGGCAAGGGGTCCATCTGGTAGACTATTGCAAGCCCAAATAAGAAACTACTGTATACATTTTATTAACCTGACATATAGCCTTTGAATATACTCAGACAATGAAGATTTTCCTTTCTTCTTTCAAATGGTTTCAATCTGTTGCTCAGAATAATTATATCTGATTTCTATATTTTAGAGATGTTTCAAGGCCAGGATTAAAGCTATCACAAATAACAAAGTTCTTGAAGGATAATTAGTGGGAAGGTCAATCATTTTTCTGCATTTATTATTGCTCTTACTTTAATTAGAAATAGTCTCATGATTGTAGAAAAATAATTGTATGGATATAACCACTGTTCCACCAGCTTAAATTTAGAATCAATCTAAGAATATAGTATTTTTAATTGAGATATTTCATGTACAACTGGAAAACAAGCCGTGGGTTGAAAGGCTGAAGATTGAACTGGGAAAGAAGGTGTGAATTTTTTCACAGACCAATATTAACTGGCTCTGCGGCAATAGTTAGGTTTTTTTGACTATGGCAGTAGTGCAATACTATGTTTCTCACCAGTTGAGTTACTTGTTATTTATCTGATGTATATTCCCTGGTCCTTCAGTGCAACCACGGGATGTAGTTTTCTAAAGTAGAATCACTCTTCAAATTTCTATCTTCGCAAGTCAAATTTGATGTAACATTCACATGGAATTTCTTTATTTGTTTCAATCTCAGAGGAAATTTACTCAGAACTAAGTATCAGTTTTCAGTAATCCTTTCTTTTGCTGTTTTTTAGAATTGTGATCCATCAGTTATGGCTTTTTTTCTATTATTTATTTTCCTATCACTGTGGCAATGCTGAGACTGAGCAAACTACTCCAATGTGTCATTTGGCTGAGAACAATAAAATTGTATCTCTGCTCACAGTCTGTGCCTATGTCAGGTCAGTGGGGATTACACCTCAGTAGCCTATTTTTACAACTAAGAATGACAGAGTACCTTCCATCTGAAGTGGTGCCAGTCTTAGCAGTTCTTCAAGCTTATGCCTGAAAAAAATACATCACTTTTGGATACAGTTTACACACCCAAAGCAATTCGAATGTCCAAAGCTAACTTCAGAGGGGCTATGTGCCCAGAAAGTAGAGAACTGGGAACAAGCTATATATTTTCAAATTTCTCCCATATTCAAATAAATATGCACACAAACAAAATTGCTTTAAATTTTTTTGAAGACTCCTATGTCTATTTATTAACCTCTATTAAGGCTCAGTATTCTGCAAACCTGAACTATATTCTACTTCCAATGTTTTAATTATTGTATTTGGCTGCTAGAGTGGCCATTTCAAAATGCCACCTACTAGAAGGCTTAAACAACAGAAGTGAATTTTGTCACTGTTCTGGACAGTGAGTTTCAGAATCAAGATGTGAGAGGGTTTGGGTTTTCTGAGGGCTCTCCCTGGTTTGCAGGTAGCTTTCTTCTTTTTTTTTTTTTTTTTGGTACCGGGTAGGGGGATAGAACTCGGGACCTTACACTTGTGAGACAGGCTCTGGAACCACTGACTAAATCCCCTGCCCCCTCTTCTTTTTCTATTCTCTTTTTTTTTTAGGCAGGAAAATTTATTGGGGAATAGGAATGGGAAGTAAGAATGGGGACTAGGAGTAGTTCCTGAGAGACAGGAGGGACCCTGAATGGATTGCCATCTTTCTCTGTTCTCATGTGGCCATTTCTATATGCACAAGCCTTCTTGTACCTCTTCCTCCTCTTAAAAGAATACCAGTTAGCTTGGATTATGACTTACCAAAATGACCTAATTTACCTTAATTATCTCCTTAAAGATCTCACCGCCAAATGATGTCTCGTCAGGTGTTAGTTACCGTTTCAACATACGAATTTTAGTGGGACACAATTCATGCCATAACAATTTATTATCGCATAGCAAGGACACTTCTAGTAGTCAACCTCTTACCATGGCACTTTACATAGTGAGGAATCTCTAACTTCACATTACCTCGTTCTTTAGTTTTCATACCTCTGTAACCTTGAAGATTTTCTTCCTTTGCTCCTTATTCTTTAGAATCCCTTTGACTTTTGGGGGAGGACATATTGTAGTCTGAGAGATTTCATCCATATACATGGCTTCAGTCATCGCCTCTACCGATGATGAGCCCTATTTTAATGTTCAGTCTACTTAAGTTCCGTATCTCAGACTTAAGAGCAAACTTCGTAATATTCATGGTTGCTGTACCAGTAGCATCAGTAGCATCTGATAATAGAATTTTGGTTACTACCTTATAACTATTAAATCTGAATCTGCATATTGGCGAGATTCCCAGAGGTTGTTTATACATACTAAGTTTCAAAAGTAGCATTCTACTTGATTTCTCATCCAGAGAAATCTCAAACTGAACATGTTGAGAATGGGATGGTTAATTCCTTACTTTTTATTCATTTGTTAATTCAAAAATTGTTTATTGGACTTAGTGTATGCCACCACTGCTACTTTAGGCCCTGTAGCATTTTTTTTTTTTTTTGTACCAGGGATCAAATTTGGGACCTTGCGCTTGCAAGGCAGGTGGCGGAACCACTGAGCTAAATCCCTGGCCCTATTTAAAAAAAAATCTCAATGAGTGACATAGTCATCTTCTCAGTCACAGTAAGGGACATTTCAAGACATAGCAAATTGTCTTAAAGCTCTTACTTTCCCTTCTATTACGATTGCTAATTTTTTTAGCAAAACATTTATTGGTATATTTTAGATACACATAATGATAACATTCATCATAGGGAATTTGTACCTGCATATCATATATGTTGCTACTTATTTTCCCCATTCCCCCCTCCATATGTAAAAAGTTTTGTTCCATTTTTTCCTTCGAATTTTTTTCTTCTTGCTCCTTCTTTCCTTACCCCTCAACCCTCTTTTATTCCCTTTCTCATTTGATCATTTTCTTCCCATCTCCCAGCGTTTATTTTGTGTTTTAGTCCTTATTTCATTTTGGTTTCTTACGCCAGAGAAAGTAAATATATGTGTTTGATTAATTTCAATTAAGAGTATGGTCTCAAGGTGCATCCATTTAGCTATAAATGTCTCAGGCTCATCCTTTATGGTAGAGTAATACTCCATTGTATAAAAAAAACCCCACATCTTTATCCACTCATCAGTTGATGGGCATTTAGGCTGTTTCCAAGATTTAGCTATTATAAATTGTGCTGTTATAAACATGAGTGCACCTATATCACTGAGGTATGATGCTTTTCAGGAACATACCAAGAAGGAGAATAGCTGGGTCAAATGGAACCTCCAGTTTTAGTTCTTTGAGGAATCTACGCACTGATTTCCACAGTGGTTGCACCAGTCTACACTCCCACCAGCAGTGGAGAAAGGTTCCTTTTTCCCCACAGCCCCTCCAGCATTTGTTATTACTTGATTTTTCTTTTTTGTTTTTGTACTGGGGATGGAACTCGGGTTCTTGTGCTTGTGGAACCACTGAGCTAAATCCCTAGCCCATTGGTTGATTTCTTGATAGCAGTCATTATTTCTGGAGTGAGATGGAATCTTGGTGTTGTTTTCTTCTGCATCTCTTCAGTGACCAGTGATCTTGAACATTTTTTTCATGTATGTATTTGCTGTTTCTATTTCTTCAACTGAGAAGTGTCTGTTCATTTCAGATGCCCATTTTTGAATTGAGTCTTTAAATCTAGAGGACCATCTGATTTTTTTTGAGTTCTTTATATATTCTAGATATTAGTCCTTTATCTAAAGAACAGTTGGTGAAATTTTTTCCCATACTGTGGGTTGTCTTTTCACTGTGCTGGTTGTTTCTCTTTCTGTGCAGAAGCTTTTTAATAAGATGAGATCCCAGGTGTTGATCCTTCATGATAGTTCCTCTGGAACTGAGGTTTTGTCCATAAAGTCTTTGCTTACCTACCTGAATGTCTTTGAGAATTCTGCCTGTTCTTTCTTCCAGCAAATTAAATGTTTCTGTTTTTATATTTAGATCTTTGATCCATTTCAATTTTGGTTTAGTGCATGGTGAAAGATATGGGTCTAGTTTTAATCTTCAGCAAGTGGAAAGCCAGTATTTCCAGCACCATTTATTGAAGAGGCTATCTTTTTTGCAGTGAAGGTGTTTGGCTCATTTGTCAAAAATGAGGTGGCTGAGTATGTCTTGAGTTGTTTCTCCATCTTCTAATCTATTCCACTGATCCTCAAGTGTAGTTTTTAAAAAATATATTACTGGTGCTTGCTTTGGCAGCACATATACTAAAAACATATCACTATTCATGATATTTCCTGGCAGGCTTTTTCACCCAGATTACCAGTTTTTCTTTCCTAAATTTTGGTCATAACCTCCAGGTTACTCACTGTTTTTCTCTTCCCACATTGCTACCCTAAAGACAGTGTCACTTGCTTTCTGGAAAACTTTTAATGGCTCCAAGTGCTTTCTCAATAAAATGGAATTATCTTATGATCATCAATAAGCCTGAATACAATTTTGCTTCTGTCTCCTTTTTATCATGATTCAGTCCCATAAAAACTCCTCCAAATTGCGTATTTTCCCATCCTGTGTTTTGTTTATTTTGCATAGAAAACTAAAGTGTTCACTTATTTGCAGCTATTTCTTGACTCCCTTACCATCTTCAAATGTGTAACTTTAAACATTGTTTAATTATTGTAGGTTTTCACCAGCATGTATTTCTTAGCAAGCAGGGACTGTCCTGTTTACTTGTAGATCCCTGGTGCCAACACAGAACTAGGCACCCAACAGTGTTTAATATTCTGTGACAAAGAATGAGTAGCTGATTATTCATGGAACAAGTGGAAGACTTCTGAGTTAAACCCTTTCAAACATGGGCAGAAGTATGAAAATGTTTTTGAGGGACAGCAAATATCTAACTTTACCCTACAGTATGGTTTCAGTTACTGCTAAAATTTTATATTTCTTTCTGAGAAGCTTAGACAGTGGCCATTGGAGGACTTTAGGCAAGTAAGTGACAAACTTTGTGCAATATCAGATTTGAATTTTAGAAGGGGCCTCTCATTGAGGATAGGAGGTGGTTGTTAAAGAAAGAGATTGAAGGTCCATTACCCTAGTGCAGTAAATTCAGAGAAAGATGATACAGGCTTGGACTTGGCCAAGGCAGTATGGCACTGGGAAGAGGGACTGGGAAAGAAAATCTGTAACGTCTTTCCCGTTAGGATCTATTGGTTATGAAGGGGGAAATGGAATGAGGGAACAATCACAGAAACTGGGGTGTACCATTTGGGATCCATAGAAAACAATCTATTCAGTTTTATACCATTAATATGGAGTTGTCAACATTCTATACATTTGTATCAATACTCTTCATTTCTAAAAAATTCCTGATTTCAAAAAAAGGATCTTTTACAGTGAATAAAATTTAAGAGAGGAGCTACACATTCCATACAAAATTCTTTTTTAATTACGTTTTAGTAGTTACAACGTAAGAACTGGTATTTGTCCATGTAGTTTGTGGGGATGTAGCTATCAAGGAAGGACTTATTTTATAGTAGAGAAAACTGACTTAAAGTAGTACATATGAAATATAATTTTTTGATAACAAGAAAACAAACTCTTTGTAACTGATCATATATTAGAGGTGAGTCAAATTTATTCTTCTTGAAGTCATTTTGTGATCACTTGTCTGGTAAAGTTTTGCAAAAATCAAATACTTGCTATGATAACTTCTGATCCTGTGATAATATAACTTCTAAAGTTAAATTTTTGAAAAACATTTACCCATACTATAGATCAACTCTGATAATTTCTGCAAATAGTTTTTTTAATCAGTGAATCATAAAATTATGCAGTTTCTCAACAGTGCTGTCAAAGTTAGATTTAATGTTTTTTTTAATTTGGTGACTCCAGTTATAATTTAGTGTCACCCCTCTTTGATCTCATTTTTAAAGAAATTATGTATTTTTTATTTCAGTAGAGAATATGATTTCATAATTGGTACATTTCTAGTACTCTTCCCATGTATTTCTCAAATTTGCTTTCCTTCTGACATTTTCATCTGCTATTCTTCTCTTCTACTCTACAAGGAATCTCCTCTGCATCAGGCTAGATTTTTTCTTTTCTTTTTCTCAAACATATATTTATGTAACAAAATTCAGAACCAATGCTTTAGGACTTAATATTTTGAAATGCTAAAATATAAATTCTTTTTACTTCAAAGCCTTGATTTTAAAGCTCAAAAGTCTTGGCTCATTAAGTTAAAAATACCAAAACTCACATTTTTATTGAATTTTTTCTCCCATAATTAATAGGAGAGGAATAGTACGGGAGGAAGAAAGGCTGAGTGCATATTGTAAATATTCTTCCCTCCAATTACTTTTATTTTCAGCCTCAGAAATATCTATGTTTCTGGGGCCTGGGGTCATGGTTACCTAAGATATAATACTTTATGTTTTCAGATACCAAAGAGAGAATAGATAGGAAAATATCCTATGTCTACTAAACTGTAGTCAAGTAATTAACATATTGTGAACCTCTGACATTTTCTATGTGGAAAAGATAATAATAAGTGTCAGATTTAGATGCCAGCAGCTAGTGAGGACATTAGTGAGGCTAAATCAAGTGATATGTGTATGTGTGTGTACTGGTATATACTATTCACAACCTTTTGCACCTAGAATTCTGTAAGACTCCTACCCAGTGAAAACTTTTATTCAAGGTAATACATTTGAATATTAGCGTTTAAAATGATAATGTATTTTTTGTATTAAATTCTTTTATTGGTACATTGTAGGTATACAACACAATTACATTTCTCATTGGGAATTGTACCTTTACATAATGCATCTTGATTCTTATTTT
>NW_004624779.1:1319037-1336720 GCF_000247695.1 Heterocephalus glaber | reverse complement strand
CTCTTGGTTCTTATTTTTCACCCCTGCCCAGCCCTCCCTTCAACCCCTCCAGTCTTCCCTATTTACAAAGATAATGTATTTTTATTGATAGAAAAGTTTTCTAAAATATATGAAAATTAGTATAGAAAAGAAAAAATGTTTAATTTTAAGCCTTATACATGGTGTGTGCCATTCATGTTGCGCTTTCCTATGGATTTCTGGTTTTAATCAGTTTCTTTGCTCTTCCATGCAGAGATTTTATCAACAGCCTGCGATTGCACAGGTTGTTCTACGGTGGCCTGGCTGATCAGCTTTGCGCTAATGACCTGGCTGCTGCTGACGGACTGCCCTGCTGGGATGGAGAGGAACTGGCACAAAGGTATTCTGTCTGTCCCCAGCTATGAAAACCCAATAGCGACTGTTCATCCTTCCTTTCTTTTCCTGACTCTTCAGTGGATTGCTTCAATTTTAATTTTTCCAGTCAAGTTAGAGATGAATTCCTTCTCTTTAATTTGCTGGAAAAAAGAACGATTCTTTTTGACATTTAAAAAATAAAACAGCCTAGGTTTCCTCTCCCTTTCTCCCCCCCGCCCCCCGCTTCCCTTTCTCTCTCCCTTTCTCTCTTTCTTCCTTCTTAAAACTGATTGTGGTCTCAATCTCTTAAGCTTGAAAAAGTCATCAGTTCACCCTCTGTAGTCAATAAAAGTGATTGGGAATCTGTTCCTTGACATGCCATTATTGGTGATTATTATAGGATGTACGGTAATGAGGCTTTCCGTTTGGATTTGAAGATTTAAAGCATGAAATACATTTTTTACTTACTTTAATGTTTGAATTTGAATTCATTACAAAATTGAATTTGAATCTGTTAAAAAATACACCATATTTTGAACAGTCTGCTGAAAGGTAGAAGAGGGTATTATACTTTCTTACAAACACTACTCCAGGTAAAGACAGATAGTTATCACAAAAAGATGAGTTCCCTTAAAGTAATTAGGAATTTTAACTTATCATGATAAATATGTACTATAATACATTTTCAATAAAATTTTTGATACAAAGGTGTTTCAATATTTCTGTATGATCATATTCATTGTAAATAAGTTATATTCTTGAAATATTAAAATTATTTTATAGTTAATATATGAATAGCTCATAGATTATTATTCAGGTTCACAGAAAAAGATTATTGAAGACAAGAACTATATTTAAATTTAAATAAAATATTTGGCCAAATGGCTGGTACTCTTTTTTATTATGTTCCTTGGAGTATGGGTTATAAGAATTTTATGAATATTTTTCTGGCTTTCACTGAAAGTAGACATAGCATGTATGGTACTTTAATGTCTTAAAGTAGGTGTATCAATTTCCCAAGATCTAGTAATTATTATCTTGACTTAAAATTTTTCTTTGCACTTTGTTCAAAGAAATTGAATTTTTGTGTACCACTGAATTCTCTACAAGAATTAATGAGAATTCCATGATGACTAATGAAAAATTTAGCATACAATATAAATATTTTAAACACATTACATTATATTATATCTTGTAAATCTATATATAGTTTTAAGAGTCTTAGTTTCTATTCATCACATTCTTTGCTTGACTAGTTGGTTTAATTATGTAATAGGAAATAGTATTAGAGGGCCAGGGATTTAGCTCAGTGGCACCTCACCTGCCTTGCAAATGCAAGGTCTGGAGTTCAATCCCAGGTACCAAAAAAAAAAAAGAAAGAAAAAGAAAAGATTAGGAGGAAATAGTATTAGAGAAATACATAATTAGAGAAAATTTTTAGAGGAATAATATTTTAAACTCAAAGGACATATTTTCTCCTGCAAAAAGTATATATAATTTAAGAGGTCATTTATGGCTTATAATAAAGAAAGCACATCTTTACCAACAAGTTTCCATGGAAAGTGTTTCCGTTTCTGAAAAGCAAATGGAATGATTCTGTTTTCTCATCTGCTTCCCTTTCTTCTACCACCCAGCCTCCTGGGATTAGTCACTCCCAAGGGTGGAGAGATTCTGGTCTTCTGTGAAAAAGTTTCATTTTGCCTTTGTCTGCTTTTAAATAACAACTTCTGATCTCATAATGTTATTGGACATTTTGCCTTCCTTCAGTGTATTTTTCTCTTTCATTGCTATCTTGTGGGTCCGCAACCTATTCCTGATCCGCGAGTTACAGGCCAGAAGACTAGCTCATACACTTTAGCTCCCTACCACCATTAGGCTGTTCCAAAATGAACATGTTTTAGCCCAATTATTTTGCAGCAGTGAGCTAAGGGTTTCATAGGCAATATTTCATTTCCTTATTCCAGACCTCATTCCTTAACACTGTAAAGTCAATGAGGCTGTATCTCTGTTCCATTTGATGTTAAAAATAGCTCTCATATGTACATTAGCTTTAAAAAATTAATTTAAACTTTAATTCCATTATGACTAAGTCAATTCTTGATGTGAACTTAGAATGTGATCCTTTTTCCACTGCACAGTCAATGCTGTAATCTAAATATCTATGAAATCTGATGGACTGATTGTGCTGTATTCAGCATGCAATGGTATGTAGCAATAAAAAATCATGCTATCTGCTGTTGTGGAATGATTTCAAATAATTGTTAAATAAAATAGCTAGAACCAGAATAGTGTATACTTAGCCTACTTATTTGAAAAAATAAAATAGATACCTGAAGTTTTTTCTACATAGAATATTTCTGGAAGATTACAGAAAACTTGTTAATATGCCCAACTTTAGGACAAAGTACTGGGAGGAGGGTTTTTTAAATAAATTTGTATTGTACATATTTATTTTTGATGAAAGCAGGTACTACAGTAATTCTAGAATTATGGGGACCTATATGCAAGGCATTATTTTCTTTAAATAATTATCTTTGTAAAAATGTAATGACTCACTTTATGAAAAGTATTACCCATGTCTTTAATTTTTAATTCAGATTGTCCAGTTCTTTTGACATTGATTGTTACATCATCAATGGATATGCCTCAATACTGATCTTACTGAATTTATCTAAAATCATCTCTGCATAAAGTTGAATCCAGATGATTATTATTGTATTAAGTCATTAAATCATTACTTTCTCCTCCCCCCCAAAAATGAAGTATCATTGTTTAGTAATGAGAAGCTATAAGTGATCCTCATGTAAGATACTCATGTTAGAGACTTGCACTTAGTTGAGATAAATAATACCATTCAATTTTGAGAAAATGGATACCAAGTGTATGTAGATCATTTTTAGAGCTGCAGACTATATCCCTTTTTATGGTAGGTTATAATGCTCATCAAGTTCGTTCTGGAGAAATTTTCCCAAACACATATAATGGACTAAATTGTTGCCGAGATTGAGTTTATGTTCACTATAAGAATGCAGTGATTATTTTGGCAAGATTTCTTTTCCTGAAGACAGTTTTAGAAAGTGATTGATAAGGTTATTTATGTGCACAGATGTGCTGCCTCAAAGAGCAGAAAAATCATAGAGACTGTTTCAATATCATTAAATCCTCTAAAATTGATTGAAATCACTTATGTACTCATTAAAAGATGTGGAATTCCTTTATACTTACAGATAAGAAAGTCTCAAATACCTCTAGTGTGCAGGGAGAGTTTAATTTCTGAAACAAAATCTACTTTAGTTCAATGATTTAAAAGACTCTATTAGTACCGTGTGCTGTACTGTAACACTGAGTTCACCAGTTCAGTCAATTTTTATTTAAACCGAAGATGAGTTACTGAAATCCATGTAGTCTATACAAGGTCCCTCTTATCTAGCCCTGCTGTCACTTCATCATGAAGCAAGATTGTTCTCTGAAAGGCCTGTCAGTCCTTACTCTGTTCTTCCTTTTTTGTGATTGCAAATTGACTGTTTGATGATTTGTACTCACCTTTCTGGGCATTAAAGTTCAGGTGACAGCTCCTTAATTATAAAGGCTTCCTTCTCCCTTTGATTAATAGACAGATAATCCAGTAACTCTTTCTCAGTCTTTAGGAATTTATGTTCTTCACAGAAACTGTTCAACTAGCGAGTAGCTGCTAAGTGCCCTAGTAAAATTAATAAGCTACATCTTTCTACTTCATCTTGATTTAGTTAGTGTTCCTAAATGCTTCTTTCAGAATCCAGTTGTTTCCTTAACGTGACCCTTTTTTTCCCACTGATTGTCATTGAATTTTTAAAAGTCAGAAAAATTAGAAAACCTTAGAACTGTGTGAAATTTTGTACTACGATTACCAGGTTTCATTCTACCCAGGCAATGACTTTTTTCCTAGACATTATTTCTTTTACCCTCATGTTTTTCCCCTTTTCCCATGGTATCTGGAAAGCTATTTCATTTTCAGTCTTTCTTGTTTCCTTCCTGATATAGCATTCAATTATATCTTTCTTTTTTTTAAGGCATGTAGCCTAGTTTTCCAGTGCTAGGAACTTCCTTTTAAAAACCATCAGGTCTCATGATTGTTCCAAACGAGTTGCTTTTCCTGTGCAAAGGTAGTATGTTCTTCATGATTTACACCACCTGTCTTTCTTTTCCATTCTCCCTGTCTACTTAGGTCTTTGCGTTGTTGAACCATGCCTTCTCAGTAATCATCACTATTCTTAGACCTAGACCCATTTGAGTTTGGTTCAGAAGTAGAGGTCACTCAAAATATGTGATTTGGAGAAAAATTCTTTCTCACTGTAGCAGTCTATTATAGAGCTTAAAATTCTCACCACAGAATAACTTCAAATAAATGATTTTCTCCATGTGATTGTATATATAGTTTTGCCAAACTCCTACTTTCATCTTGAGTCCTAGCAGAATGAACCCTTTAATAAGTTTCATTTTAACCCCTAAAACAGCATGAAATCTACAATGTTTTTTATTCGTGTCATATATATCTTCTTTCTCCTGCTCTACTGTAGTTTATTTTAGAATAGAGGTGCTACATTATCTGAGATGCTGAAAATGATCAGTTACATTCAACATCTGTGAGCACTTTTCTAAATATAACGGGACCGAGGAAATTGAATTTTATGAGTATTAGAAAGAACGAAGAGACTTGGGACTTAGCGAAGCAGCTTTATGAGAACACTTTGGTGGGAGATATGTGTGTGCAATGTACAACTGAGTGTCCTGAAGAAAGATTAGAAGGGAGATGAGTCGTGTCATTGTTATCAGCGACTGACTCTGGGTGCTGAGATTTTTTCTGACTTTAAGATTATGCTGTCCCATAGTGTTTATGTCTGTTAATATTTTTGTGAAATCAGAGTCTAAAGAACTCCACTAATATCATATGTTTTAAAATAGAACCATGTTAGCCTGGATTGTCGCTATCCCCCCTCTCCGTACACACACACACACACACACACACACACACACACACACACAAAGTGATTTACCAGGATTGGGGAGGGAACAAAATGCTGATCCCTTTCCAAAGGACCAATCTTATAATCTTCAATAAAGTAAGTACTGAAATACTTCTGCTTTTATGCAACAAAAATGAAAATCTTTAGACAGTTGTAGCTTGTATGAGGTTTAGAATGAACATAAAATAACTTGGCAGGGTTCTTGGCTGTGTGCTCTCTCTCCACTACAGGAAAGCTCTGTCTGCCTTACTCCAGATCACTTCCTTGGCAGATTGTATCGCAGTGGTGGTGTCTGAAGTACTTATTCCCTTGGTTGGGTCTATAGCAAACGATGTATGAGATGTTAGCAAGGTGATACTCATTTTATCAACTTTCATCCAAGTGCTAATATTCTTATCTACTGTTGGAGGCTAGGAAGATAGCCTTTTTTCTTAGGTCAATGTATGCATTTTGTTTTTGCTAAAAATTATCCCCTTAATTTGGCAATAACTACATGGTATATCATCTTCCAAACTGAGATATTTCTTTTTTATCTTTATTTTTTGTTAAATTTTCATTTTTTAATGGTATATGTTTGCATTATTTAATTAACAGTTATATTCCTCATGGAGAGATGGTGCATGTACATAACACATCTTAATTCTTCTTTTACCCCTTTTCGCTCTTTTCCCTCCACTCTGTCCACATTTTGGACCTCTTCCCTTTTGTAAAATTTCTCTCTCTCTTTTCCCTATTATCTCTCTTTTATTTTACACTTTATATTTTAGATTTCTAATAAAAAAGGAACCATTGGGTATTTAAACTCATGTATCAAGTTATTTCACTTAACATTATGGTCTCAATTTGCATCCATTTTCCTACAAATGAATCAAGCTTATCCTTCCTTATGGCAGAGTAGTACTCTATTATGTGAACTGTTCATCTGTTGATAGATACGTAGGTCACTTCTAAGATTTAGGTATTATGAGTTATTCTGCTATAAACATGGGTACACATGTATCATTATAACATGATGTCTTTAATTCTTTCAGGAAAATATCTAGAAGGGGAATATCAGACTCAAATGGAATTTCTAGCTTTAGGTTTTTTGAGGAATCTTCATACTGATTTCCATAGTCACTTTACTAGTTCACATTCCCACCACAATGTAACAAACTTCCATTTCCTTCCACAGACTCCCTAGGCTTTGTTATTATTTGATTTTTTGATGATAACTGTATTTTTGATGAAATCTCAGTGTTCTTTACTGCCTTGCTGGCCTGGTTTCACTAGACTTTTGCTGAGCATGAAATCATCATATTTAGAAAGTAAAAATAGAAAGGTAAAAATAGAAACTGTAACATTAAATTCACTAAAATTCTTACCTTGACACTAGAATGAATTCATGGCCAGTTCTCAGAATGTGTTTTGGTCACTATTCATTTCTGAAGGTTCTTTGGTTATTAATTAGTCTTATAAACAATCTAAATTCTGTAATGAAAGCATCTAGACAAACTAAGTAATCAAAAGCCTGAAATTCAATTAAAGTCTTTGTGTTTTTGCCTTGCTTTAGGATAGGAAAACAGAAAATCTGTAGGAGTGTGTGTGTGTGTTTGTGTGTGTGTGTGTGTGTGTGTGTGCGTGTGGAATTTCCATTTCACGGGCCAATCTCAAACTGTATTTATCTTCTCATCAGTGCCTAGGTTCTCCATGTTTCAAGTTGGGAAGTTTTTAGCTGGGAAATTTGGAACAGGAAAAATAATGGAGAAAGAATAAGAGAGTGTTACTGAAATTAAGATTTGCTCCTTTAGGGCTTTTGTGCACTCAAGACAATGCCTCTTCCACATACTTTTCCATCTCATACTTAACCATCTGGCCCCATTCTGCTGAATGATTGGGCTGGGTTCTTTTTCTCACACATGGTCAACTCTAGGTCATAGGAGCCTTATCCCCCTCTCACCTCTTTCTAGTGTAAATACAGCGTAAGCTGAATGCAGCTGCCTTCTTAAGTCTACCGCTAGCCAGAACTTCTGTTTCAAGTCTGGAATGCTTCTTTTTGTCTCTCATGAGATAACTACAGCCCTTTTAATCTTTCCAGCTCTAAGAATCCTTCAAAGTCTCTTTCACTTAAGATAAATGAATGACACCAATCCTGTTCAATATCGTTCTGGAAACATTAGCCACAGAA
The DNA here is from genome assembly GCF_000247695.1 of Heterocephalus glaber. Next base: position 1,329,217 of record NW_004624779.1, on the reverse strand, counting down.
GTTAAAAAAGAGAAAGAAATAAAAGGAATAAAGATAGGAAAGGAAGAAGTTAAACTGTCATTATTAGCTGACAATATAATACTTTACATAGAAGACGCAAAAACTCTGCAAAAAGACTTCTAGATTTAATTGACAGATTCAGCAGAGTAGCTAGATACAAGGTCAACACTCAGAAAACAATAGCCTTCTTGTACACAAATAACAGACTCACCGAGAGAGGAATCAGGGAAACAATTCCTTTTACAATAGCATCCAAAAAATGAAATATCTAGGAATCAATCTAATGAAAGAAATCAAAGACCTCTACACTGAAAACTAGGATCGAAGAGGATATAAGAAAATGGAAAGACATCCGTTGTTCCTGGGTTGGAAGAACCAATATAGTGAAAATGGCCATACTTCCAAAGATGCTATATAGATTTAATGCAATGCCAATTGAAATTCCAACAATATATTTCACAAACCTAGAGAAAATAATCCAAAAATTCATTTGGAACAAGAAGAGACCTAGAATAGCAAAAACAATTCTAAGCAACAGAGACATGGCAGGGGGTATCACAATGCCCAACTTGAAGCTATACTACAAAGCTACTGTGATAAAAACAGCATTGTACTGGCAAAGAAACAGACCCAAGGATCAGTGGACTAGATTAGAAGATACAGAAACAACTCCAGACATACTCAGCCACCTCATCTTTGACAAGGGAGCCAGCCACCCTCACTGGAGGAAAGATAGCCTCTTTAATAAGTGGTGTTGGAAAAACTGGATTTCAACTTGCCAAAGATTAAAACTAGACCCATATCTATCACCATGCAATAACCTAAGATCAAAGTGGATTAAAGATTTAAATATTAAAACAGAAACACTAAACTTGCTCAAAGATAAGTTAGGTAGAACTCTTGAAGACATTGGCATAGGAAAAGACTATGAACAAAACCTCAGTAGCATGGGAACTAGCAGGAAGAATCAACAACTGGGATCTCATCTTATTAAAAAGCTTCTGCACTGCAAGAGAAACTACCAATAGAGCTAAGAGACAACCTACAGTGTGGGAAAAAATTTTTAGCAGCTGTAACTCAGACAAAGGACTACTATCTTGAATATATAAAGAATTTTTAAAAAATCAGACCTCCCAAATTTAAAGACTCAGTCAAAACATGGGCATCTGAAATGAACAGACTTTTCTCAGACAAAGAAGTAAAAGCAGCAAATAAACATATGAAAAAGTGTTCAACATCAGTGATCATTCGAGAGATGTAGATGAAAACAACACTGAGATTCAACCTCACTCCAGAAAGAATGACTGCTAAAAAGAAATCAACCAATAACAAATGTTGGCGGGGTTGTGGGGAGAAAGGAACCCTTCTCCATTGTTGGTGGGGGTGCAACCACTGTGGAAATCAGTATGGAGATACCTCAAAGAACTAGGACTAGAGGTCCCATTTGACCCAGCTATTCCCCTGATAGGTATCTTTCCAAATGAAAAGTATCATACCACAGCGATATATGTGCACCCATGTTTATAGCAGCAAAGTTTGTAAACGCTAAAGCTTGGAAACAGCCCAAGTGCCCATCAACTGGAAACTCGATAAAGAAGATGTGGGTGTTTTGTTTTGTTTTTTTTTAAAATGGAGTACTACTCAGCCATAAAGAACAAGAAACTAGAGACTTTTATAGCTAAATGGATGCATATTGAGGTCGTACTCTTAAGTGAAATAAATAGGACACACGTGTAAATACCAAATAGTTTCTCTGGTGTGAGAAACTGAAAGTCTAAATAAGGATTAAAATGAATAATTGATATTGTGAAATAGGAAGAAAAGGTTCAAAGAGGTAGGGGAAGTGGGAGGGCAAGGGGAAAGGAAAGATGGGAAAAGAAAAATAATGAGAAAAGGAAAAAATGGAAACAAAGTCTTTGTAAATAGGGAAGTGTGGAGGGGGTGAAGGGAGGACAGGGAATGGGAAAAAATAAGAACTAAGATACATCATGTACAGGTACAAGTACCCAGTGATAAACGTAAATGTATTGTTTACCTAAAGTGTACCAACAAATGAATTTAAGGAAAAAAAGAAGATAAATGAATGACCGAACGCTATAGCACTCCAATCAGCTTTCTTCAAAGAAATGTTCTTCTTTGGCCTTCTCAGCATCAATCATTTTCTGCAGTTAAGGTGGATGTGAAATGTGGGACTCAAAACCATGGTTTAGTCATTTGCCTTTCATGTCTAGCATCTCACTTTGGACACTGAGGGAGTTTATGTCATTTATTGTATTGTTCTCAGCTGGAGTGGAAGCAGACCAAACACTGTTTTAGCATCCTTTATGTGCCCCCGAAAGTGGTGGGGAGAAGACAGAAAACTAAATTCCACGTCAACATACTCTGATAAACCTTTATGGAATTCAAAGTTATGTAAGGTATTGTCCCAATTTTTGGGGTAGTTGGAATCCAAAAATGGGTAGAAAACATTTTCATAAGGTGCCCATGGAAAAGCATACATCAAAATAAGTGAAGAATAAAATCCTGCAGGTTTTCAAATAAGAGAAATATCCCTTTTGATTCAGGGGATTTGAAACTATTTAATGAAAAAGGTGAAATGTGATATGGGTCTCCATTCTTTCATTCATTCATTCATTCATTCATTCAGAATAAGCTTCTCTGAAATATTTATGGATGAGATAAGCCGAGTCTCGGAATGCTTTTAAATAATTCAGTGAATGGGGAAAAGGATTCATATTGTATATGAAGCAAAATTTTATGAGTGGATGATCATTGAAGCTGTACAATGGGAGAAGGGTGTTTGATACATTTTTCTCTATGATTTTGTTATATTTTAAAAGTGTATAATGAAACACATAGTAAATTCAAAAATATAGTGAGATCTTAACTTTGTTAGGTGTGCACTCCATCACATACATTGTTCTAGACACTGGCATTACACTGATGGAGAAGACAAGCATGAACTCATCTCCTATGGAAATAGGATTTAGAGGAGGCAAACTCTGAACAAATATAAGTGTTTACAAAATCTTTAAGGTTGGATGGAAATGGAATTTTAATCAACAGTCTTGGAAACAAAAAAGAGAATGGAAGCAAATATGTTCTTGAATGAAATTCTCCAAGTTTTGTGGTTTCTAAACTGGATTATTCTCATTTTGTATAGTCTTTCTGATTATGTTTTCTCTTTCTCACAGTCTCTTTCATTTCAGTTTCATGTGCATGTCCTGAGGACTTCATATGAAGATGGCTTTCATTCATGATAGTACACCTGTTCATTCCAAAAACTGGTAAAGTTCAGTGATTAGGAACAGATTCCAGAGTCAAGCTACGAAGGTTCTCAATTAAAAACTAGCCACTTATTAATGATGTAAATTCAGGCACATCCATTAACTTGTTAGTTTTAATTTTTTTATTAGTACATGTTTGCATTTCAGGCATTTTACAGTCATCCTGGGGAGTGGGTAGATGTACATTATACAGCTTATTTCTTTTAATCATCCTTTGCCTCCTCCCTCCTCCTCTAATTTCTTTTTCCCATTTTTCACTCTTGTTGATATTATTAAACTTGGTTCATGTTTATGGCACATAATGTTTACATTCATTGAGGTTATTAAGATCCTGTACATGACTTATCTTTATTCTCCTTAGTTCCCCATCTCCTTCCCTTTGACCTTGGTCCATTGGAGCCTTTCCTATTTACAAGACATCACTGCTGTTTCCTGTCCTTCTTCTATTATTCTCTTTATTTGTACTTTGCCTTACTTAAATGAGAGATACCATATGGTATTTAAACTTGTGTGTCTAAACATTAAGTATATCTCTTTTTTTATCTTTACAACGTGGCTGAAAGGAATACCTATCTAATATTTGAAAATTAACTGAATTGTTCACATGAACAATTTAGAATACTAGTTGTCACATAGCAACTATTTAGTCAGCACATTTAGCAACTATTAAGTCATACTGAGATTAAACAAAATATGTCCCCTGACTTCACTAGGAACTGAACTCTCATTGCATTGATTCTCTCTCTTCATTGAATGGGTTCCATCTTGCATCAGAGGATTCCCATTTGGAAAACAGTGACATAAGTCAAAGTTAGTTCATGAGATAAAATAAATAAATATTATGGGTTTGGAGATGGGAATAGGAAATAATCACTTACTGATGCTCTAAAATGTTATTTCATGGGGACTACAAATAGAGAAAGTATATGTTAGTAAGCAGTTCACCAAATAACACTGTGGTGAGGAATGTTACGTCTTGTACTCATGCAGTGTATCGGGAGAACTAAAAGTTAAGGTAAAAAGACAAAGCATTCCAAAGATAAAAGTAAAACCTTCTATTCCTAAGCAGAACTTTGGGAATAGTCAGACACTGGCTGGGCTTAGAGTTGATCATGATGAACTATCAGTTTGACTGGAAATAAATCTCTGAGACCATGCTAAATTTCAGTATATCATGCAACAGTTTGTTTGGGGTTGACATGATCATTGTAAGGCTACTACCTCCACTTATAGTCATTTCCCTTCATCCATCGAATTTCCAAAGGAGATCTGTATTGAAAACATAATACTCTGAACAATATGAGATTGAATGCCAGCCATCACCATGTGTCATATGCCATGTGTTCAGTGCCATGACATGCTGACAAGGTACAAGTAGACTTTTTAATTGGATAAGTGTTGCCATCAGAGGTTCTGGGTAGAGGAAGAGAAAAAGCTACAAGATAAAAGTTCACTGGAGTGGAAACCTAAACGCCTTTCCCCGTGTGTTTCACACAGACATTGTCTTCTCTGGAGTTACAGATTTCATCACAGTTCCAAAGACTTCTGACTTCCTGATTGTGCTGTTGTAGAACAACAGCAATCGTAAAGGGCTGCAGGATGCCAGTTCTTCCTATAGCCAGGGAGCTTCTTGTTTATCTGTCGTTTTCTTACTGGGCTTACATTTTAAAATCTATTCTCTTTTAGTAAAATGGATATAAATATTTTTTTCAGTCTAGATCCTATATCTCTACAATATAGTCTACAAATCCATCAGTAAGCATTTAATTACATATTAAAGTAAAATGCTAGAAAAGAGATAGAAAGGAGATAGTTGCTTACTTATACATTACTGTTCAATAGACTTCACTGTGGTCTCATTTAATAAAATTCAACAGTTCATCGAGTATCAGCATTTTTTGGACAGAATACCAAAATTCCCTTTCTCTGATGCATTCCTCAAAACAATTAAACTTTGTTAGGTGTTATTAGAAAGAGTTTTAAAATTTTTATTTGAACATTAAAAATGTAATATTTATAATATATTTACCTTCATATTTTAGCTTGCTTAATTATTATGTATATATATACACAAATGTAGTATACACTCATATGCAGTGTTAGTATGATAGGTAATTGTGACATCAAACTTGAGTAGAAAATGCCTTGCAGATTGGGTTAGCACAGTTCTAGGTGTGTCTGGATGACTGACTTACAGAAGAGGAAAGACCCACCCAGGGAGTGAGTGGCACCAACCAATAGGTTTGTTGCCTGGATGGAATACAAAAGGAAAGAAAGAAGTCTCTCTTCTGCTTCTTTGGGGGAGCTCCAGTCTTCACCATTGCTTTTGGATGTCTGCCTCCAAGCTTCCAGGGCAAACTCTTTAGCCTTCTCATGCAGACCCTTCAGCTTCGCAAAATGGACTCATAGAAATCCACAGTGAGCTCCAGACCCTTGACTTGACTGGATCCTTCAGCTCTCCAGTGTGTAGATGGTCCTTTTTCACTCTCCCACACTTGACTCTGCAGGCAGCCGTTGTGAGACTACTTTGTAAATCCTTTATGTATCTTTTATATATTAAATCTCTTCTGGTAGTAAATCCTAACAGATACAGTCAGCTTTCTGTCACTGTAACAAATGCCTAAGATAAGTCAATATATAAACAGAAAGGATTTGCCTTGGCTCACAGTTCTGGGGATTTCAGTTCACTGTTGATTGGGCCCATTGCCTTGGACCTGTGGCAAGCCAGCATGTCATGATGGGGGTTATGGCAGAGAAAAATGGCTCCTCTCCTATCTGGGAAGTGAAAGAGAAGAAAAGTAAGGAGACTGAACTCACACTGTCCTCTTCAAGGGCATCCCTCTGGTGAGCTGAAGATCTCCCACTAGTTCCTACATCTTCAAAGTTCTACCCACCCCAATAGCATTATATTAGGGACTAAACCATTACTTTGGGGACCTTTGGAGACACTTAAGACCCAAATATCCATATCTGTGTCATTATTTACATATATGTCTCTGTCTATGCACACACATACTTGTGTGTATATGTGTGTGTGTGTATTAGAGTTATCTAGATGAGCAGAATCAATATAAAATATATGCGTAATTATATAAAGGAATTTATTAGGTAGTTTACAGGATCAGAAGTGGAAGAGTCACAATGCCTATCTGTAAAATGAGAGGTGGAAGAATCCCGTCTGTGTGCTGGAGGGCCAAAGGATCTGGTAGTAGTCAGACTTGAAGACCTGGGAGTTCATTGTAGAGTCATTGGTGTGAGTCTGTGTCAGAAGCCAAGGAGACTGCATCAGAAGGCTGAAGAGTCTCTGCTGGTAGGTGGATGATACTGCAGACCAACATCTAAAGGCAATGGCAAAGACCAGGATCTTCTAAAATGGCACAATTCCTTTCCCTTTGTATTCTGTCCAGGTTATAAGACTATTAGTTAGTGCCACCAACATCTGGGGCAGGTCTTCCCCCCTCATTTTTCTGGCCTACATGTCAATCATCCATAGACTCACCTTGACCTTTACTGATCTGTGAGGTGGTTCTTATTCAAATACAAATATCACAATTTAAAGATCCTAGGTATCTACTCCAAAGTCCTCTGGGAAGGTTTGTAAGTTGGCGATTTCACCATGAGTTCTTGTTGCAGTTTTAAGACCAAAGAGAGTCTCGAGGTAGGACTTCATTTTCTGTGGCTTTTAATCTTTTCTTTTGGGCCGGGGATTTAGCTCAGTGGTTCCGATGCCTGCCTTGCAAGCGCAAGGACCTGAGTTCGATCCCTAGTACCAAAAAAAAAAAAAATTTTTTCTTTTAAGACCTTCAACTAGATTGGATGAGGACCACCCACATTGTGGAGGGTAATATGGTTTATTCCATGTTTATTAATTTAAATGTTAATAAAATCTAAAAATAAATCTTCACAATGACACATAAATTAGTGTTTGATCAAACTACTGAGTACTATAGCTTTGCTTGGTTGCCAAATGAAGTTAACCATTTCCAGTAGGGTTGCAGGTGGTGAATGAGATGGCAGATGTGGTCTCCTGCAGCTGACGTTCCGGAGCTGGGAGTGGAGGCCAGTTAGATTAAACGTGCAGGGAAAACCTCTGTGAAGTGACATTTAAACTGAACGTGTGCAATGAGCTCGCTTTTCCAAGGAGAGAGAATACCATGCTTCATGTGTCGGAAGTACAGAAGGAAAATCAGCATGTGAGGAGCAGGATGATGCAGATGATGTGGGAAGATTGTCTAGAATGAGATTATACATGGGACAAGTTTCAGATCAGATAAGCCAGAAACAAGTCTGAATTTCATTCTAAGTACTTTGAGAACCCACTGAAAGTTTCCATCTGTGTAATAGGAAACAAACAAAAATACTCTCAAACAACAGCAACAACAACAAAAGATCTTTTTTTCTCCATATAACACAAAACACATCTGTGACCAAATATGTAAGGGTTTTCTCCCCAAGATATTCTCTTCAGACACTGAAGGTATGCTCTTCAACTGCGCTCAATTTTGCACTAACCAGAATTGGTAGAGTCACCCTCAGGTTGAGGGCTGGGTCCCATAAGACTGCCACCCAGTGCAAATGTCAATTTTAAGGAGTAGGCACAACTTTGATGTGATCTGACTAAAAATCCGTTCACATAGGAAATTTGTCTGTCTTTTCTGCAATTAAAACTGTCAGCGTATTCCAATAAAAATTCAAAAAGCAGAGTAGAAATTTCTCCTTGCCCCTACATAAATCAAATTACAGAATTTGTAACACAAATAAAATAAATTTAAATTAAATAAAAAATCTGATAAGTATTTGTCACTTATTTTAATGGCAAAGATCATCATATTTGATAATTCACAGTATTATCCAAGGTACAAAGAAAAAAAGTATTTCAGTAACCCATTAGGAAGTAAAATTATTCTGTGGCAATGGGGCAACATATATAAATATTTCAAAGGCACATAGTCTTCAAACAAACTATTGCACATGGAAGAATTCATCTTCAAATGCAATAATACAATAAAATGTAAGCATTACACATAGTTTGTATTAGTGTATGATAGAAACAACACAAAATGATTACATTCTATTTTTTAAATGGAACATGCTTTATATTTTTAAAAACAGCAGAGTGGCCTTATAGGTTGTGATACGGAGACAGCTATGGAGGGGAGCTAGACTATATGTGTAGGACTAATAACTGATTCATCACATTTCTATGTGCTTTCTTATTTTTTGCCATATGCTTTCAGTTATTTTCTAAAATTAATTTTTCCCTTTTTATTAGTTTATATTTGTCATACATGATAAATACATTCAACATGGGGAGTTGGTATATATACTTATTGCATCATGATCCTTTTTACTACCCCTCTTCCTCTGTCTCATCTCCCCCCATCCCTACATCTGTAGTAAGAAAATTAATGGAATGTTACAGAAAATTATAATTTATTTTTATAAAATAACTACTACATTTTTTGTTTTGTGCCATTTACTTATCAAATAATTATGACCCTGACATTGAAATGATATTTAACATATTACTATTTAGTTTATTTTGACAAGTTGTTTGGATTTTATTTGAAATGCATGGACAGTTCAGTACGTTGTTCCTAGGCAGGAGGTTTTTTTCTGTATTTTATAAAAGTCACCTGATTAGTGATTTAGTTTTGTGGTTAAAAGAAGGATATTCAGTAGGTCTGAATGATCACTGCTCAGCCAACCTCTGTGATTAGAACCAAAACCAGTCTGAGTCTCACACTTAATTCACATCCTAGATAGAAGGATGGCTAAGGATAAGGAGAAAAGTTTGTCATTGGTGGTGACAGGTTTTCTTGTCTATTTACTGTATTTTATTATAGTTGCTGGAGTCATATATTGGAGCACAAAGGTCTATCAGTTTATCCTTCATTATATTATAAAGGAAAATGTATCATAATCTTAGAAATTGATTAATAGTGGAATATAAAGAAAATAAGATGGGGAGGAAGGGCGTACAGGTGATGGGGAAAAAATAAGAACCAAGATTCATCATGTACAGGTACAAGCACCCAGTGATAAATGTAAATGTATTCTATACCTAAAATGTATCAATAAAAGAATTTAGGCAAAAAAAAAAAAAGTGACATAATTAAAGAAAGGAGTGAATCCCAGGTATTGAATAGACATGTTATGGCCTTTAGAAATTGGATAGAGGCGCCACGGCTTCCAGGCAGGAGGAGGCTTCCGGGTAGGTGTGCTGCAGCTCCCAGCATAGAGGAAGCTTCCGGGTAGGCATGCCATGGTTCCAAGCCCAGAGGAGACCTCCAGATTGGTGTGCCATGGCTCCCAGGATGGGGGAGGTTTGCAGGTAGATGTGCTGCAGCTCCCAGCATAGAGGAAGGTTCTGGGTAGGGGTGCCACAGCTCTGAGCCCAGAGGAGGTGAGCCGCATGGGTGCCAGGAGCACACACCCACCCTACCACCCACCTGGCCCCCCGTCGTGTCAAAATGAGAAGAAAGGTAAACAAGCCACAGAACCAGAATTCCAGATCACCTGCAGCAACCCCACAGGGAAGTGAGATAGAACACTCTGATACTCAACAACCTGGACTCCCTGAACTAGCAACAAAAGAGGATCTGGAAAAAAATGAAATCAGAAATAATTTCTCACATAACAGCAAAGATTGTGCCCATAGAGCAATACATGATTAATACATCTAGAGAGGATACAGATTTAAAAAATAGAAGAACTAAGGAACATGATGGAATGCCGACATAGGAAACAAATGGAATCCATAAAACAGATGCAAACAGATTTCCAGGAGATTAAAAACTCCATTGAAAGTCTATGCAGCAGAATGAGCCAATGTGAAAACAGAATTTCAGATAAAGAACATAAGATTGCAATTAGTGACCACGAAAAGAAAA
>NW_004624779.1:1287443-1305273 GCF_000247695.1 Heterocephalus glaber | reverse complement strand
TATCTTATTAAGGATTTTTGCATGTATGTTCATTAGTGAGATTGACCTATAGTTCTCTTTTTTCGGTTGAGTCTTTCTCTGCTTTGAGGATCAAAGTGATGCTTGCTTCTAGGAATGAATTTGGGAGTGTTGCTTCCCTTTCAATTTCACTGAAGAGTTTAAACAGTAGTGGCAGTAGTTCCTCTCTAAATTTCTTGTAGAATTCAGCACTGAAGCCATTAGGACCTGGGCTTTTCTTAGTTGTTAAGCTTTTAATTACGTTTTCAATTTCATTGGTTGATATTGGGTTGTTTAGAATTTTTAGGTCTTCTTCATTCAACTTTGGTAATTCATCTGTATCTAGGAATCTGTCCATTTCTTCTGTGTTTTCCATCTTATTGGCATATAGGTTCTTGAAGTAGGTATTGATGATCCTCTGGATTTCTGCTGGGTCTGATGTAATTTGACCCTTTTCATTCCTAATTGCATGGATTTGGGCCTTTTTGTTCCTTTTTCTGATAAGGTTGGCTAAGGGTTTGTCAGTTTTGTTTATTCCTTCAAAGAACCAACTCTTGTTTTTTTGTATCATTCTCTTAGTCCCTATTGAATTGCTTTCTGCTCTGATCTTTATAATTTCCTCCCTTGTATGAGCTTTGATTTTTTTTATATTTCTCTCTTAGTTTCTATTGAATTGATTTCTGCTCTGATCTTTATCATTTCCTCCCTTGTATGAGCTTTGGCCTTGTCCTGCTCTTCTTTTTCTAGAAGCTTGAGGTTCAGCATCAGGTTGTTTAGTTGGGCTCTCTCTGTTTTCCTAATATGTGTATTCACTGCTATGAATTTCCCTTCTAAGACTGCTTTCACTGTGTCCCATAGATTCCTATATGTTGTATTGTCATTGTCATTTAATTGTAGGAGCTGTCTGATTTCTTCTTTAGTTTCCTCTGTGACCCACTGGTTATTCAGAAGTGTGTTGTTCAATTTCCATGTGTTTATCTAATTTTTATGGTTTTGTTTGCTATGGATCTCCAATTTCATCGCACTATGGTCTGGTAATATACAGGAGATAACTTCAATTCCTTTGCACTTACTTTAACACGTTCTATTAGTGAGTATGTGGTCTATTTTGGATAACAACCTGTGTGCAGCTGAAAAGAATGTGTATTCTGATTTTGTGGGGCAGAACACTCTGTAAACATCTGTTAAATTCATTTGTTGAAGAGTTCGATTGAGTTCTAGTATTTTGTTGCTTATTTTTTGTCTAGTTGATCTATCTATTTGTGAGAGTAGCATATTGAGGTCCCCCATCACTATTGTGTTAGTGCATATATGACTTTTCATGTCCGTTAGTATTTGTTTTATATAGTTGGGCGCACTAATGTTTGGTGCCTAGATAATTATGATTGTCATCTCTTCCTGTTGGATTTTTCCCTTTACAAGGATTTAGTATCCTTCTTTGTCTCTCTTAATCAGTGTTGGTTTGAAATCCAGTTGATCTGCAAAGAGGATAGCTACTCCTGCTTTTTTTTGGGTTCCCATCACATGGAGTATTGTTTGCTACCCTTTTAATTTCAATCTATGAATTTCTTTTTGAATTAAATGTGTTTCTTATATGCAGCATTTTGTTGGATTTTGCTTCTTGACCCATCCTGCCATTCTATTTCTTTTGATTGGTGAATTGAGACCATTAACATTGATGGTTATAACTGACACATATTGACTTATCATTGTCAGGAGTTTTTCTTTTTGTTGGGTTCTCCCCCTTTATGTTTAATTTCTTGTTGCACCAAATGGATTCATTTTGCTGTGGTTCCTGGGGTTGTGATCCTCATTGTCCTTTCCTAGGATATCGTGTAAAAGTTGTTTGGAGTGCTGGTTTGGTATCCATGAAGTTCCTAAGGTGCTGTTTTTCATGAAAGTATCTTCTTTCTTCATCAATTTGGAAAGATAGTTTTGCAGGGTACATCAGTGTGGGTTGGAGGCTGTTTTCCATTAGGGCATGGAATACATCACTGGAAGCTCTTTTTGCCTTAAGGGTTTGCATTGAGAAGTCTGCTGTGATTCTGATGGGCTTTCCTTTGTATGTGATTTGTTTCTTTTCTCTAACTGCTTGTAGAATTTCTTCTTCTGTGGGGTTTCTGGAATCTTAACAATTATATGCCTCTGTGTAGATTTTTTTTGATCAAGGCTATTTGGAGTCCTATATGCCTCACTTATCTGTATGTTAAGTTCTTTTCCCCTGCTCGGGAAGTTTTCTGCCATTACTTCTGTGAACAATTTTTTTATGTCATCTGCATTCTCTTCTGTTTCTTTGTTGACTCCAGTCAGTCTTATATTATTCTTCTTTGCATCGTTTAGCAGCTGATCAATTGATTTCTTGTGGCCCCTTACCAGTTTTAAGGAATTTTTTCTTTTTGTGGTCACTAATTGCCATCTTATCTTCTATATCTGAAATTCTGTCCTCACATTGGCTCATTGTACTGTGTAGCCTTTCAGTGGAGCTTTTCATCTCCTGGAAATCTATTTGCATCTGTTTTATGGATTCCATTTGTTTCCGATGTTGGGATTTCATCATGTTCCTCAGCTCCTCTCTAGATTTATTTATCATGCCTTGCACTATGAGCACAATCTCTGCTCTTATCTGAGAGATTATTTCTGATTTCATTTTTTCCAGATCCCCTTTTGTTGCCAGTTCAGTGATTCCAAGTGGTTAAGTATCAGAGTGTTCCATCTCATTTCCCTTTGCTGTTGCTGTAGGTGATCTGGTAGTCTGGTTTTGAGACTTATTTATGTGTGTTCTCATTTCGATGGGGGGGGTGTGGTGCTGTTGGTGCCCATGTGGCTCACCTCCTCTGTTCTGGGAGCTTTGGAATGGAGGCCCAGAAACCCTTTCCTCTGGGCTGGGAGCAGTGGAAACTCCTCCATCTTATTTTTAAAAACACCATGCTTTTACCTTATTATTTCAGAAACTATATTATCCATCATTATATTCCTAACACATAGTTTGGAGTCTTAAACTCATTTCATGTTTTGAAGATTTGCTAAGCTGTTAAAAGTGTCACTGTTGTTTAGGAATCTTCCTAGTAAAGTTCAATTGTGTGATTAAATACTAGTAAAGAAAACAAATAGTTCTTTTCCTAGTATAATTTTTACTTGCTCAACCATGTATAATTTTATTATTCAATTTTAATTCTCTACTTCATTTTGTATATAATTCAATATTATATTTTTTAAGTCTACCAGAAATAGAATATGTTAGGAAATTAAAATCTTCGTTTTTCTTGAGGTAAAAGATATGTAATCTTTCTTATTCTGAGTCCATATATACCTCTCCATGTAATCTTTTATCAGTTCTAAATTTAAGAGCAAGCATTCTCTTTTGAAAATTGGAAAAATATAGGAAGAAAAGTGATATGAGGTTAAATGAGAGAAGCCTATTTCTAGTGCTTGAGATAGGTTCATTTTCTCTTTTATTTTCTGAGGTATAGAGTCTTGGGTGCCAGGGCACAAGCTTACTGAGGTTTCATTTTCATAGTCATTGTTGACCTGACCTTGTTTGATTTTTCAGCCTGAGCTTCCACTGACTTGCATAAGAATTCATGCTTATCAAAAAAAGGGTAGTTATTGTCATTTTGAAATTTCATTTGCTTTTGCAACCATGATCAACAGTTTAAAGGAAGGGTACCTAAAAAAATTAATCCAAGAAAATGGTTGCTATACAGTGACAATGCATGTATGCATGGACAACTATTTGCTTTAATGTACATTCAACAAGCCTACATTTTGTTTTATAAGATGTTCTTTAGGCAAACTTTTTGCAGAAAGAGTTAAATAAAAGGTAATATATGGAACTTTTTGCCTTCAATTAATCAATTATAAACATAATTTATCTCTTTGTATCATAGAATAGCTTTGTGTCTTTTATACATCAGACAAAACAATTGACATTTTTGCCTGAATTAGTTCAATTTTTCCCTCTTACCAACCCTATGAAATAGGTGTGTTTTCTTTATCTTGTATGTCAGGAACTTTGAGCACAAGTATGTAAAAGAATCCACTTCAATTCATAGAATTATTGAACTTAAGGTCTGAGGGTGAAAAAATTTTGCCTCTTTCCAAAGACAGTAATTTTTAACCTTAAGGACCTCACATGTCATAATCTACTGTAAACAATATCCTCCCACAGTTTCTCACATCTCCTTTCCTTAATGAAGGTTACATCAGAGTGATACCTTGGAAACTGAACCTTAAAAAATTTATTACACTTTGAGCTAGTTCTGATGAAAAGGACTCAGGCTAGCACTACTTTAGAAAATTTTTCTTAAAATATAATTTGTCAAAAGATAATATATTTTGATTAAACAATTGTAATTCCATTCATAGGCTATATTATGATTACACACACATATATATATATTATATATATATATATTATATTCAGGATGGTTTTTTTTTTTGAAAAGATCCCCTCTAAATCCTTTTGAAATGTGCAGTGTTTTTGCTGTCTCCAGCCTTCCTGCTGTTTCCATATCTTTTGTTGCCATCCAGTGGCAATAGTCATATACTTCACTTGTATGATCCAGGAAGAAAAAAGCTCTCTACTTTCTCAGCACACTAATTTTTATAATTCAAAAGCAAATTGTAGACCATAATATTGTGCAACTAATTTTCGAAAGTTTTTGCTCTGGCTTCTACTGAGTCCAGTAAAGATGAGATATAAATCTAAATATAGGCCAAAGAACGTTGGTGAGTTCTAGCTAAGGATAAAAAGTCCTTTTATTTTCTCAGAAAGCTTGTAGCTAACGTTTCTCCCTTCAGAATCATTAGAAATAAAGCACTTGGGGTAAAATTTCTACCACTGTCAATAATTTGCAAATCTGTGTACCTGTCATCAAGGAAGTTACAGTGATTGCCAGCTTTCTCAGGGTTTTCTCAAATATGAAGCCACTCCGAGAGGAAACACTAGTAGAAAACTCTGAACAATTCGAGATAGTAAAGTGCATGCTGATCATTTCTGCTTACTGGGAAAGTTGTTATCTGTGACATGGATACAGCTTATCAGAATTCCTTTAAGGCAATGGCTTCTAGAGCCATTCTAGAAGTTCTTGTGTGTGAACAGAGGTGAAAAATATGGACTGGCATTAAACCAGAGGGAATTTATTTAAGCCACTAAAAGTAAGGAAATAAAATGTGCACTTCTGTTAATTAAAATTTATCGTGTTATCTTTTCATAATACAGGATAATATCACTTGTGATGGTCTTTTTTAAGCTTCAGAATGAGAAAAATTAATGTCAAAATAATTTCTTGATAAACATTCTTCATCACAGTAAAAATTTGTATGTCTCCGAGAAGGTATTAATTTTATTCTGCTTGATTTAGCAAGATGTAGATTGGAAAATAGGATGGATAAAGCAGAAAAAAGTTATCCCGTTTAAAATTACAGTGTTATCTCGGTTGTCAAACTCTATTTGTTCCAAATTCATGTTTGAACACCAAGGAATTTGAGAACTGAACGTATTTTTCCCATAAGAAATAATGGAAAAGCAAGTAATTGGTTCTGAGGCCCCCAAATTATACTTTTAAATTCATTCTTCCAGGACGTTAACAAATTTCACAGTGATTTCTTTCTTTAACTCGATAGTGGTTTTCATAGTTTTCTTCTCAGCTTCACTGCTGGTATTACTATCTTTGGAGCCATGGTTACCACAATTAATGCACATGAAGCACAAAAACCTCCCACAATGATGAATGTTTTAACTCGCTAACACAAGCATTGTTCAGACATTGTCTAGATGACAGAGCAGTGCTTATACTGAATTATCACCTCTTTGTGTCCCCAGGGAGATGTGACATGTGTCTCACTCTTGGCTTATACAAGTTTTTTCAGTCGGATTTTTCATTAAACTATCAAGTGAAGTTATGAACATTGAGCAGATTTTTTTGACTTTGCTGTTCGAGTAGTGGAAAGTTCTAGCTTGGAGCTGTTTGATAACCAAAATATCACTGTATTTACTTGATAAGAAGGTCAGATAGTAGTGGATTAGCTATGGCTCTAACAACATATGAATTTTAATTTAACTTTATTTTTAAAAATTGTATTGATATATCTTAGATATATATATCAAAAATATGTATATATCCATACATCACATTCATCACAGGGAATTTGTACCTGTACATAATGTATCTTAATTCACTGTTTAGCAGTAACCAGAATAGAAAATGTGTTGCTAATCATTAAGGTACAGAGTTCACCTCCCGCCACTCTACCAAAACTGCTTTTTAAAATATTACCAGAGGGCCGGGGATTTAGCTCAGTGGTTTCGCCGCCTGCTGCGCAAGCGCAAGGACCCAAGTTCGATCCCCAGTACCAAAAAAAAAATAAATAAAATATTACCAAAGGCTTTTCCATTGATAAACCTAGTGGTCATTTCTCAGGATTTTCTTATTGGTCCAGCAGCAGTGTGGGACACGTTTTATTGCTCCCTGTTCTCCCTCACTCTGCTGTGCAGATTCCACATTCTCTTGTCCTTTGATCTCACAGGTCATTCCTTCACCGACTCATTTTGCTAATTTCTCCTTTTATTCCGGACCTTTTAAAGGTGGAGCTCTTGAGGTGTTGAATCTTCTGTCTGGTCCATGAGCACCAGCCTCTCTAAACCATGCTACTGCTAACTCTGTTGAGGATATGAACAGGTCCAGGAAAACCTCCAGGACAATACATGGCTGTCCCTTACACTGTAGGATGTTCAACAGTATATCCAGCATGTACCTTCTGGGTGCTACAAGCACCTCATGTCCCTCAATTATGACTGAAGGTATCTCCAGACATTGCCGAATGTACCCTGAGGAAAAATAGGCTACAGCTCAAAATCACTGACTTGTACTCTTTACAATCTTGGTGATCTCATTCAGTCTTGTACCTCTAAATATATCAGTATGTATGCGTAAGTACATCAATATGCTATTGATGAACACAACAGTCTTCTGAAAATTCCATGTTCCAGCTGCCTACATGCTGTCTTCAGATCCACGTCTGTAGGTATCTGAAACTTCAGGTGCTCAAAACCAAATAGATCTCTTCTAAATCTCACCTATCTCCAGTTTTGATGCTAATATCAACCTTCATTTCTGCAGGCTCCAAATTTTGGAGTCATCTTTGGCTTCTTCTCCTTATTTTACAATCCATGTATGTTCCACCTGGATGGACCTTCTGAATACACTCCAAATACAGTCACTCTGCACCCCAGTGTGGTACACTGTTGTCTCTCACTGAAATTCTCCTCATTCCTGACTGGACTTTCTACTTCCTCTATTGTCCTCCTTTTCTTCCTCCACTCCATCACCTCAACATAATGTAATCTGTTTTTAACAAAGCAAAGATTGATGTCAGGTTCATCACCCTGATTTCAGCTGTGTACAAATTTTCCATTTCTCAGAACAAACCCAAGTGCCTTTAGATGGCCTAATCCCTGGCCTTGGTGGGGCTCCCAAGCTGGCTTAACCACTGCTCTGTTCTTCTGGTACATTCTGCTTATTTGTTACCCACATATGTCATTGGTCAAAGCAACTATTCAATAGAATTTGCATTAAAAAACACTTAGTTTCCTTATTGAGTGTAAGAAGTTGTTTATGTGCATTAAATATATATTTTAAAAAACATTTTCCTGTTAGTAGCTTACTTTTTCATTTTCATGTGTGTTGTATTCATCTTTTCATAATTTTGTGATTAAGACTTTTTGTCCAACCAAAGGCCACAGATATTTCTCTTGGATCTTGTTCTAGATGCTTCATTGTTTAGATTTGTAGATATAGGGATATAACTAGAAATAGAGATAGCAATAGATAGATATAGATACATACTGAGCTAAGGGCTGTTTTTTATCAGATTATTCTGCTGTTTGGAAGAGGATTGTTTCTTAATATTATTTAGTATTTCTGTCCGTAATGACATCTCCATTTTTTGGTTCTTTATTCTTTCTTAGAAATCTTTTGTAGCTTTCAATATAGAGGTTATGTACACCTTTTGTTAGATTTATCCCTAAGTGTTCTTTCTGCCTGCACCTCCTCCAGGCTATTGAAAATATTGTGGTTGTTTTAATTTAAATTTCCAATTGTTCACTGGTAATATATAGAAATATGTTTCTGTCAAATATAAATATGATTTTTTATTATGATCCTACAAAATTGTTAAGATTCCTGTTTAATGTCTTTTTATAGATTATGTGGGAAAATCATTTTGCTTGTGAATCAAAACAATCTGAATGCCATTTATTAATTTTTTTGCTTTTTTTAGCAGTTAGAAAGTCTGCAAAGTATTGAACAGAAGTGATTAAAGTGGAAATTTTGGTTTGGTCTTTGGTTTTATAGGGAAGTCATTCAATCTTTAAACACCAAACACCGGATATACTACCACAGATATGGTTTCATATAAACCTTTTATCAGGTTCCTATTTTGCTTACAGTTTTAGTTATAAATAGATGTTGGATTTTCTTAACTGTTTTTCTTCATCTGAGGTAATCATATATTTTCTTTTAAAATCTGTTAATATGGTAAACTACATTGATTGGTTTATGAACAAGTCAATTTTTTTTGTTGTTCCTGGGTTAAACACCACTTAGTTTTGACCTTGGGATTTAAAGAATATATTATAATCAGTGCTGAAGAAAATGGAGTAGAAATTGTAAGTAGCAAACATTTTTGTACAACACTCCTCTATGTATCAAGGGTCTTAACCACACTTGCATCATTTCATCCAGTGATCTTTTTCATGAAATTTTAAGAGAAAATGTCAGGCATGTGTATAAATATTTATATACATATAAAAATTAAAATAACAGTATCTAAGCAAGTTTAAAACCACATGTATAATACAGTGCCTTTTATATATTAAGCATGCATATGTATGTGCATAAAAGAAACACTGATGAATCTACTGGGTTGTGTAAACTCTTATGTCTGGGAGGTGAGAGTTATTGTTTAAGTTACAACCATTAATTTGTATTTTTCATCTGTTTCAAATCTTTCCAGTAAACATATATGTCATAGTCTGCTCAGGCTGCTATTATAAAATACCATTGACTGGGTAGTTTAGACAGTGAACATTCTTTTCTCACTGGTTTGAAGCTGAGGATCCTAGGTTAAGGTGCAGGGATATTCAGTGTTTGTTGAAGTCCTCGCCTCTTCCTAGTTTGCAAAAGGCCAACTTCTATCTGTCTCCTCAAGTGGTAGAAAGAGACAGCCACTTTCTATCTCTTCCTCCTTTAGAAGGGCATTAATCTCATCACACAGAACTCATTTTCAGACCTAATCTAAGCATAATTCCCAAAGGCTCCACATCCACAAAATTCAAATGGGGATAAAGATTCCAAGGTAATAATTTGATGTGAGGCAAGGGGTATCAATATTCTGTCCATAACAATGGATCTCTTTTACAATAGAAAAGAATTATAAATGGAAAATACCTTTTCTTAAGTAGCTAATTTTAATCAATTCAATTATAGTTTTGATAACCAACTGTCTTGCTGCATAATCTTTGGAGGAAATTTCAGAATTACTTTTATTATACCTTGTCAGGCTACTTCTTAAAACACTAATATAATATGTACATAGTTTGAGTATCCTTTATCCAAAATATTTGGATAACTTTTGTAGAATTGGGGGGGATTTTGGAATACTGGTATATACATAATAAGATATCTTGGAGATTAGGCCCAAGCATAAACATGAAATTCATTTATATTACATGTATAACTTATACATACAGCCAGATGTTTCCATGCAATATTTTTAGTGTGTCTTTGTTTTTACTGGATTGTATCATGTGAGATCAGGTGTGGAATTTTCTGTTTGTTTACCATAGAAGCACTCAGAAAGTTTAGGATTTTGGAGCATTTTGGATTTTCACATTACGATGTTCAGTCTGCATTATTCTTCAAAAAATCAGAGGACTTCTTGGATTTTTACAAATTGTCATGCCTGGCAGGGCAGAATTTCTGAGAAAACATTATTGAAATTCAAAAAGCTGTGATGTTATAGGTAGAGGTGGTATGACTGTGCTTATTGTAATTCAGTAGATTGCACCATTCAAGACAATGCATTGCGAGAACAGGAAATACTGTGTTACGTAGTGTCATTTTAAAATAGTTTTCTCTGTGATAAATTTCATGTTGGAAATTTTCTTTTAAGTCAACTTATAGATAATTCATTAAATATTAGGAAGAAAGTTAGTGTGTTTAGGAGTATGTTCTAAGTTATCTAAACAGAACTGCACATTTACTCAAAACACTCTTTGGTATCATCATAAAACTATTATTAGTCTGGTTGCTCAATATGTCTGTTCTTAAAGAATTTTTGGAATGTATCAAGATGAAAGAAAATAGTTTCCCTAGATAATTAAAAATAAAACTAAGCAGTTATTTAACATTAATTATTTCTATTGTAAAAATCTTGGAAAGGCATAAAAACTATTTTTTCTCATTAACTTTAAGTTTTTTCCATTTACAGGAAACACTAGAGAAACTGATTCAAGAGTATGTACTGACTTCCATATACTGTGCAAAGTGTTTTATTATTGTATCATGATTATTATTTAGTATGGTTATTATTAGTAGTAATATTAGACAAAATTATTTAAAGTCAACAAATTTTCACGAGAAATTCACCTTCCATTGCCCATAAAGTTGTCCTTAAACACCAAGTCAAGATGTATCTTCCAGGTAGCACGTGATTCTTTTATTTGTGCTTCTTTTATCTCCTCTTAAATATGGACATACTGATAATAATTTCAAAAATATTCCTCCTTTACCAAGAATTTTTTAAATAGAATTTCTTTAAGCAATTTATATTAAGTCCTTTTTTTGTCAGAATAGATGCATCTGCCTGGTTCTCAATTTCAGACATTCTCTAAACTTGAATGCTTCAAAATATAGTCATTTTTAAGCTATTACATTCAGCAATAGTACAGCAATAGTAACAGAATAGTACATTCTGTTAATATGTAAGGTAAATCAATTATTAGATTTTTATTTTTTTAACCAATTTTACCTTGTAGTTTCTTCCTATAGATCTGATAGTTCTTTGAGTAAAACATTCTTGTTTCTCTATGAGGTGTTTTGAATGATGTGCATTGGGAAAGTTATATTTTATTTGTTTTGATTAACAAGTAAAAATTGTATAAATTCATGGTTACAACATGTTGTTGTAATATATGTATACATTGTGGAATAGCTAAATTAAGCTACTTAGCATATACATTACCTCTCATATTTATTTTTTGTAGTGAGAACACTTAAAATCTACACATTATTATTAATTATAGTAACCATAATGTACAATAGATCTCTTTCATTTATTCTTCTGGTCTAACTAAAATTTCTCTAATCCTCCCCACCTCTAGCCTCTGGAAAACACTATTTTACATTCAGATTTTATGAATTTGACATTTTTACACTCCATATATTAGTGACATCATTCATTATTTTTCTTTCTGTGTCTTTCTTAATACACTTATCATAATGTTCTCCAGATTCATTCTTCTTAACCAAAATGACAGGCCTTCTTTCTTTTTTAAGGCCGAGGAGTATTGCATTGTGTTTTTATACCACATTTTTTTTAATCCCTTCATCAGTAGTTAGGCATTTAGGTTGCTTCCACGTCTTAACTATTGTGAATAATGTTGCAATGAACATGAGACTGCAAATATCTTTTCTACATAACATCTCATCACCTTTGGGCACTCATAGTCCTAGGATTACAGGATCATATAGTAGTTCTGATTTTTTTTTTGAGGAACCTCTATACTGTTTTTATTTTGTAATGGCTATATTAACATATCCCCACAAATAATGTACGAGGGATACTTTTGCTCCACATTCTTGCCAATACTTATCTTTTGTCTTTTTCATAATACTTACTCTAAAATGTGTGAATTGATATCACATTATGATTTAAATCTGCATTTCCCTGATAATTATGTTGAGCTTTCATTTATTTTTATAGTATGCCTTTTGGCTATTTGTGTATTTTCTTTTGAAAATATTCAGATCCTTTATCCAAGGCCTAAAATCTTCATACTTTGTTTAAGAATAGTATTCTAGGAGGAAGTTTGATGCCCTTCTGGTATATTTAACATCCTTCTTCCTTACATATAAGTAACTCTTGGATTTAGATAGTCACGTTCAATTGTGTGAATTACATTGTTGTTCCTGGTATATACCAGGTGTGTGTGTATGCGGTGTGTGAATGCTGAAGGTACAGCTTTGAACAAAATATATGAATCTCCTAGCCCCTTGAGGTACTTTCTGGTTCACGTTATTATATCTGTGAAAATTTCTATGATGTAAAATCCAGATTTTAAAATGAAGAAGGTCAAAATAAAAGATAGATAATAGGGGAAATAGGAAGTCATTTATTTCTCAAATAGAAAAGGAATCAAAACAGGGAAGAGATGGGGAGAAAGAGGAAGGACAGGAGATGAAAAAAGGAATTAAGCTGTGTCATGTATATTATTACTGCACATATGTAAACATTGTATATACTGCAGATATGTTCCAAAAAATTGAAGAGGCTTAGGAGATGGTTGGATGGAAAGGCAAGAAAGGAAAGGGGACAAAAAATTGATGTTACATACGTGTACCAACTGCTCACAAGGAATCTAAACATCATATACTACACATGCATACTAATAAATAGAAAAATGAGCAATTAACTGAACCAGTCCATGCACAAATTCTGTGACCAACTTTGTAGTAAGTTCTGATAGGGTCTGAAAATAAGTAAGAGATATAGACTTTATCCTCTATGACCTCTCATTTTTGGAGCACAAATGATACAGTGCCAATAGAAAAGATATACCGTATCTTATATACTGTATAACTTAATTGCCACATGAAAATCAAGGACAAAGACATATGTAGTATGGACTATTACTTATATGTAATGAACTAAGAATTTTTACAATAGGGGAAATATTTTTGAATAAAATTATTTAGCTTTGAATTTAGAAGTCCAAAAGGCATGTGTATATTGGCTGACATCCTGAACAGCAACAAAAAGTGAATCTATAATTAGGCATCAGGAAATTGTGATAAAGAATTACCATTTCACATGAACTAGAATGACTATAATAGAAAAGGTAGATAATAAGTGTTGATAAGGATGTAGAGAAACTGAAATCTGCATACACAGGTGGTACAAATGCAAAATGGTACAATCACTGCAAAACAGCCCAGCAGCTCCACAAAAGATTAAAAACAGACCCAGCAATTCCACTTTTAGGTATATATCAAAGAGAAATGAAAACATATATCTACACACAAACTTGTATACAGGTTCATAGCAGTATTATTCATCTCACCAAAAGTAAGAGTAACCCAAATGACTATTAATGAGTGGATAACATTATTAAAAGGGAATATTGTTCAATGATGGAAAAATGTATTACTGAGAAATGAAGCAATATACATAAACTTTGGAAACATTTTGCTAAATGAAAGATGTCAGAACACAATAGACCACACATTGTGTGAACTCATTATATTAAATTCCTAGAACAGGAAAATATTTGAAAACAGAGGGTAGCTCAGTGTTTGCCTAATTTTATGGGAGAAGGATTGAGATGATAGCTAGTGGGTAGAGTGTTTTGTTTTGGGATAACGAAAATGGTCTAAATTTGATTGTGGTCATGGTTGTACAACTCTGTCAATATGCTGAAATCTACTGAATCATACATTTTAAGTTTGTAAATTGTATAGTATGGAAATTTTAGTTCAATAAAACTGTTATTCTAAAAAAGAAAAAGGGAAGGTGATGTGTGAGTGCTCTATTAGATAGGATTTTTATTCATATTTTTATTTTAAAAAAGGAGAAGCAATATTTTCTCTGATATGTTCAGAGCATTTGATATTTCCTCAAATAAATAAAAAGAAAGCTACAAAATGACAAATCTGAGAACTTGTAATTACCTTTCCTCATCCTAAATATTTACTGTATGATAAAATAAAGTAGGATATGGTTTAGGGGGGTGTAGGAGTCTTGAAATACAAATATATGTTAATGTATTTTAAATAGCTATTCATTTCTTCTCTGCACATTTTCTGTAATGAATGGTTGTGGTAATGGCAAAATAATTTGAGACAACATTATCTGAAATATTGATGTCCTTCATATGTGTAATTCTCCCCATTTCGCGCTGCTTACATGACCTCGAGAAAACTTTCTGTGAATGCAGATGTCTTTAACACGTTAGAGAAGGGTGATGATGGTCTAACCAGAGTTTTAACAAAGTGTAGACTATTATTGTTTTCTATCCTCAAATCATCAAACAAAAGGTACTCACTTGTTAACTTATTCTAAAAATAAAAGCCTTGAAAACCAGAATAAATGTAGCTCAAACGGTAAGGCATTCTCCACTATGCTAATACTTCTGTTTCTATCTGATGATAGCAGGAGAGGAACAGAGGAAGTAGGCAGGGTTAGGAAAGCCCAAGGACTTTTCCAGGTAAGCTGGGTTCACGGTGAAGGCTGCCGGGTAGAAGTCAGGAGAGAATGCAAAGGAAGAGCCAGTGCTCTTGAACCGTAAGCCAGTCAGCTTGAAGTATAGAGAAGACACAGCCACTACCTGGGTGACCCTAGAAGGAGGGCAAAATTGAACTATCTTGACTTCTCACATGCTGTAGCACTCTAGTATCCTCTCAACGACTATCATTGGTCATACCTACTGGAAGCCAGTGTTTGAAGAGGCATGGAAAGTGAAGCTTGCAGGGTGAAAGATTAAGTATTATTTCTGAGATCAAGGCACTAAAGCACTTGTGCAACCGAAACCTAATGTACCAACCTCCATTCTCATCCTTCTGCCAACATTTATTCCTTCACAACAATGACAATGATGATTCTATGTAGCATTGTAAAATTGTAAAATCAAAAATCTTCTCTTTCTTCCCCTACATAATGAGACATCTGGTGACCCATGTGTAGGTCAACATCCAGCACCTCTATCTAGAAGCAGTTTTGTGTTTAGAAGTGATTTCTTCGGTCTAGTGACTTATAAACCTAATGTAAAAGAGAATAATATAAAATGGAAAAATGAAAAAAGGAAAAAGTAAGTAATTAGGATGTGCAGCAATATCTGTAACTCAAATATGTAGTGCAATTCTTGTTTCTGTGATTGAAGACAGGGTCATATTGATAACTTTCACTTCCTGCTCTCCTCATCTATTCCACGCTCTCCAGAATTCAGACAACACCACAGGGAGTGAGGCTTTTGACTTGGTTGGATAAGTCATACCATTATTTATGAAGGTTCCTGTGTTCCTGCTTTCATTGTGTTGTATTCTCTTGTCTTTTCCTATTGAACATAGAAACAAGAAGAGATGTCCAGTGAAACTGCTGGTCTTCCCTATCCTCACTGTGTAGCAACAGCCTGGTCATCTCTTGACAACCAGGATTGATTACCACATTTAATATGGTAGCATAGTTCATTTCCATTGGTTCAATAGCATGAGAGGGACACAAAATAATAAGATGAAGAGTCTACTTGAAATTCATAAACATTTTTATGTCTTATGGTAGAAGCATTTCTCCCTTAGAGGTTAAGGATCCTTGTACCAGAAAAGCCCCTAATTATGGTGTGTGCAAGCCAATGTTCTGCTTTTTGATGGGATTTTTTATACTAATGAAAATGACCACTTTTCTTCACCCTTTGTCTTGTTTCTCTGCATTTTGGCTATAAGTATCTCTTCATTTGTTGATGGACAGCTAGGCTGTTTCCATAACTACCTATTGTGAAATGTGCTTCCATACACATAGGTGTGCACATATCACTGTGGTATGATAATTTTAACTCTTTCAGGAAGATACCCAGGAGAAAAACAGCTGGGGTCAAATAAAATTTCTATTTTTAGTTTTGTGAGAGATCTCCATACTCATTTCCACAGTGGTTGTACCAGTTCACATTCGCACCCCCAGTGAGGCAGGCTTTCTTTCCCCTTTGCATTCTCATCATCATTTATTGTTTTTTGAGTCTTCAATGGTGGCCATTCTTAATTGAGTAGGATGGGATCGGTGTTAGTTTGAAACTTCTTTTGCTTTGAAAAATTCTTTGGTCAGAAGCAATTTTGTGTAGGCTGAGGTTGTTGTCTGAGTCTCCCGGAGGTACAGCACGATATTAAAGATTCTGATATTGATATGTGACCCTCCACAGTAATGGTGTCAGAGAGTTTTGAAAAAAAAAATCCTATATTTTCTTCCTTCTTTTCTTTTCTTTTCCTTCTTCTGTTTTTCCTTTCTTTCCCTTTTCTTTTTCTTTTCTTATGTTTTTATTTTATTGATGTATTGGTTGATTGAACCAATGTATTGAAGATTGAACCCAGGGTATTGGGGTTATTTATATCCAACTCTTTAAGTAGCCCTGTGGAAACACTTCTTGCTAGGCTAGAAGTACAACGTTACGTTCCACATAGCAATGTATAGTTTTGTCCAGAGAAATATTCTTTCTTAAATTTTCCATATTCTGAAAACTCTTTGATAACCAGCACATGTATCATGGTAAATAAATCCTCCTCATATTTTTTCCTTTTTCTCTCCACACAGAAGACATCTATTATACCCTCCTTGTGAGGGTTTGAGACTTTCTGTAAAATTATCTGAAGTTTTGCCTTTGAGTCTGGCACCCTCATTTGGGATGCAATATTTATTGTATTTCAATGTCTCAGTCAAAATTCTGCTGTAGTCATCACTTGGTATCTTTGGGAGGTTGGTCCAGGGCCTGCATGGTATCAAAGTCCTTGATGCTTCAGTCCTTTAGTATATTGCATGGTGAAGAATTTTCATATGACATATGCACATATTCTTGCATAAGTAAATCATCCCTGGATTTCTTATACTTACTACAATGTAAATGCTGTATTCTGTATATACTCATTTAGAGAATAATGATGAGAAGAAAGAGTCTGTACTTGTTCAGTACAGATGCAATGTTTTTGAATATTTCATATCTGTGGAATATATCTGAGTATTTTGTATTTGAGGCATCTGTTGATAGAGAGGGCCAACTGACTATGAAATTATAAGTAATAATGCTTTAATGTATTTCTCTTTCTTGTCCTTCCTCCTCTGATCTTTCCCCAGAACAACTTCCTTAAAATGTAAATCTCTCATTCAAAACTTTTTTCCTCCTTTTTAACATTATTTTTATTTTATTTTTTCCCTTAAATTGTTTTCTTGGTAAATTTTAGGTATACAATACATTTGAATTTATCATTGGGTACTTGTACCTTTACATGATATACCTTGGTCCTTATTTTTTCCCCATTTCCTATCCTCCCTTCACCCCTCCACCCTTCCCTATGTTCAGAGACTTTGCTTCCATTTTTTTCCTTTTCTCATAATTTTTCCTTTCATTTCTTTCTTCCCCTACCTTTCCTACTTCCCCTACCCCTTTGGACCTTTTCTTCCTATTTCACATTTTCAATTATTCATTTTAATCATTTAAATCCTCATTTACACTTTCAGTTTCTCACACCAGAGAAACTATTTGGTATTTACACCTGTGTCCTATTTATTTCACTTAAGAGTATGGCCTCAGTATGCATCCATTTAGCTATAAATGTCTGTAGTTTGTTGTTCTTTATGGCTGAGTAGTACTCCATTTTATAAAAAACCCACATCTTCCTATCCAGTTTCCAGTTGCTGGACACTTGGGCTGTTTCCAAGCTTTAGCTATTACAAACTGTGCAGCTATAAACATGGGTACACATATATCACTGTGGTATGAGTCTTTTAATTCTTTGGGGAAGATACCCAGCAGGGGAATAGCTGGGTCAAATGGGACCTCTAGTCCTAGTTCTTT
>NW_004624779.1:1230197-1266221 GCF_000247695.1 Heterocephalus glaber | reverse complement strand
ACAAAGTCTTTGTAAATAGGGAGAGATGGAGGGGTTGAAGGGAGGGCAGGGGAATAGGGAAAAAATAAGAACCAAGATACATCATGTAAAGGTACAAGATCCCAATGATGAATGTAACTGTATTGTATACCTAAAATGTACCAATAAACTTAATGAAAAAATGTTTCCTCAGTGGTGCAAGCCTATAATTCCAGTACTCTGGGAGGTGGCTGATAAGAGCATTGCAAGTTGGAGCCCAGCCTGGGTGACTTAATGAGACCCTTTCTCAAAATAATGAATGCCAGAATGAATGAATGAATATTTAAATCAGTGTAAAATCCTTGGATTCAACTTGTTGTACTATAAAAAAAGGGTTCCTTGAAACCTCCCAGATTCCTAATGCACACCCAGACCTAAATTCTCTAGGTGATACCTTTATACTTCTGGAGGAGCCTGAGGCAGCCCCCCACAGCATACAAACATTCACGGCAAGAGGAATACTAAAAATTCTGTGAGGTGCTAAACTACATGAGCAGTGGTACCATTATTTTATATCTCTGTAGTCTAGTATTTCTCTTTTCACTTCTTGCCTACCACATAAACAGCCCTCTGTTTTCTTGTCTTACTGAGATGATTAAGAAATAGATAAGTTTCAGGGGACTGTAATGTAGGGGGAATGGAGATAAAAATGATCAAGATAATAGATATAGATGTAGAATATATGGGTAATTATATATTTCCAAAATGAATATAATTATATATTGAAAACGTACCAATAAAATGTATTTTTAAAGTACATAAAAAGAAATTTATATCTATTTATATCAAGCATTATTTTGAATATGTTACAAAACGGACAATGACTGTTTGTAGTATTGCTTGATGTCTGTTAAGAAGTGGGCATCAGGAAGGAATCCCATCGTTTTTTTGGATGGATGTGTCAGTGGGCCTTTGGGAAGGTTATTGTGTGCAATCCAAGGTTTAGTCATTCATTTTCTTATGAAATGATGTGCAATTAAAATTGAAACTTTAATTAATGAGTGGTGATTTATAAATGCCCTAAATTATTTCATTCCTAGAAGAAAAAAATCATATTTTTTTCACATCCAAACTAGAAGTATGGAGACAATTCAGAATATACCAAAATGACTTAGTTTCAGGGAGTCCATTGTTGTAAAAGCAGAGTACTAAATCTGAACTTATGAATTTATTCTATATGATGACAAAGACCTGTGATGACATTTTCTTCATCTGTTGGTTAAATAACAAATAACACTAAGGGTTTCTTTACTATGTTCTAATAAATAATACAAATTATATCATTTAATTGTTCCTATAAGTCCAAGAGATATTTATTTTAATTGCTATTTTGCACAAATTTGAAGGTAGTCATAATATCTAATGTTCTAGGGCCAGTGAATGGTGGGGCTTAGACATAAAGCCAAATTCAAATACAAAGCCACAGTTTTTTTTTTTCTAAAATCACTACCAGTGTGTAGTTTTCTGAAAGAGAACTCTTTTCAATGATCAGAATAGTCAGTGCAGTTAATAGAGTAAAACCATATGATTTTGTGAAGATTCTGTCGTAAGAGGATCATAAATTCAGTTAGAGCAAAAGTATTTTGAAATAACTGTGATACGCCTCACAGGTTAACAAAATAAAAGAAAGACAGACTCAGTGTCCAACAAAAGAAAGGATGAAATGAATCATGCTAAAGTCATATAATTTGTTATACATATTTTAAATCATCTCCAGTGTATTTGGTGACATATGGAAGTGCATATATTGTAAAACTAAAAGAAAGACAATACCAAGGAGAGGGGTCTCAATAACTTAATAGTTAATATTTTATCACTTACTAGTGGGATTATGAAGAACATTCTCTTACATTTTTGGTCTTTTTATATAAATCATAAATATCTAGTTTAATCAGTAAGAAAAGCAAAATCAGGAAATACTTCATATATCGTAGAACTTATAAAATTTTCAACATCATTCAGAAAACCAGTGGAAAGGATCAACATTACCCAAACTAATGTCTGCTTCCATTAAATTTCAAAATGTATTAGTTTCTTTAAGGCAAAATGACTTATTTTGGATGTTTTAATACTTTGGTGCTTGTTGATCCCAAAATGAAAATTTGAATCTTTGAATGGCTTGACTTTTAAAATAATTTTATTTCAGAACAGCAATTAGAATTTAACTTGAAGATATATTTGTGGACTATTGAAATTTTTTAATATGCACAAAATTCTAACACATTATAGCCTCCTACCATGGAGGACATCTAGGTGTTGCTTCTGTGTTAGGTGCTTCTCTGATTTTGATAATTTTTTGATAATAAAATGGACATTTTAGGTTTGTGTTCATTTAGCATTCCTCCCAATTATATTATATGATAATAAATAATTTATTTTAACAAACAAACATAGATGTTGCTCTAGAAATAATGGGAGAAGCTAAGAATTTTATTGGTGGTGCAATATTTTAACTGGTACAGAGTATCTTTTTACATTCAGCTTCTATTTTTTTAGTTTTATAACAATATGTAAACCTAAAGGAATTTTATTCTTAAACTATTCTTGAAACATCATTTATTTTAAAATATACAATAATAGGTCATATATGTGTCTGCTACAAATCACCTTTAATAAAATGCTGCCACGGACAACACAAAATCATGATTACTGTCCCCTAACCATGAATTATGTTATGTAATTATACTCTGAGCCCTCAAAATGGTGACTTCTGATACAATTCCATACAGAAAAAAACAGTCACACATTGATAACGTGTCTTTTCTAAATGATATCAGTACATCACAATAAAGATCTAAATACACATCCAGGCAGTCTAACAATCAGAACATTTTCTCAGTATAACCACAGTGTGGAGCTACAAAGTAAATGAGTTGGGGCCCTGGGCTCTGAGACAGTTTGCTGAGTCTAGTAAAATAAAACATGTTAGACAGACCAAATAAAGTAAAGGGCAGTACCTGAAACATTGCTTTAGGCTGAATTTGAAAGATCTGAAGTTTCAATGAGGAAAATATTTATGAATTTGTTGCCTAAGATGAAATTAACTAGCCCAGACTCAGACTAATACCAGCTTGTAGATACAAAAAGTCTTTTAGTTCAAGTCTATTAAATCTTGGTGTTCTATTTCTTAGAACCGTTAAATTGTGCCCCCTTTAAAAACTGTACAAAGCTTTTGCTCTAAAACTATAGAATAAAGGAACACTGCTAGGGAAATGAAAAAAGAGGGAATCCCAAAATATGGTTTATAAGGAAAATTTTTAAGAGGCACTTCAACACACCCAGGTAATTCACACTATGGAACAAACGTGATAAAACTACAACAGGTTATTCCTCAGGGTTTTCAAATGGGGAAATACTCAAAAAACATGTGTAAATTGTCCAAATTTAAATCTCCTGGTGGAACTGACCTTAAAGTCTAATTTTTCCTCTCTTAATCCAGCATTTTTTCCAGTACATGTTGGTGGGGGGTTACGTTTACTTTGCTGAGGTAGTGGTTCGTTTGTTAGTATTTTTGTCAATTACCCGATATTACACAATTTTCTGTGTTCCATTCCTGGTTTGTACTTATTTCTGCCTTTCAACATAGCAGTCTTGTTCGTCATCAGACAGAGGGGAACTTACTCTTAATCCTGAATTATCAACAAGCTAATTGTAGGAATAGCATCAACCTCAATAGTAAAAATAAAGACAATGATTGAAAAGTGAGAAATGTCTTGTTTTTATTTTTCTAGATCAGTTTCCATATTGCAAAACATAAACAAAAATAAGAAGAAAACAATTTGACCTCTCTGGATTGCTGTCCAGAAATACAAAGCCCAAATGAAGATTGTGTTCATTGTCTCTCACATGTTGTATTTGTTAAAGTTTTATTTGTGCAGTTTAAACCAAAGTGTAGTATAGCTGCTGCACATTCCCAGCCATATATATATATATATTCTTTAGGTCCAAAAATATTCTCTTAAACTTGTGAGCTTTATAGTTTGTGCATACCTATTTTGCTTCTCCTAAAGTTGCTTGCTAAATACTCAAAGGGGCTTTTTGACATATAAAACAGAGCATGTTACGTGCATGTTTTGTTTTATAATATTTTTTGGCTAGGTCTAAGCAGCCTTGTTTTTTGTTTGTTTGTTTGTTTGTCCCTTTGGATTACTTAGATGCACCTGTGAAGGTCCAGCTGAAGGTACTCTCCCTTCTCTGGAGCTCTGAGAGGAGCTTTGTACCTTTGAAATTTTCATTAGGTTTTGACTGGCTGCCAAGATGTCAGCTGCTGTGCACAAAGGTGGCATGCGTGGGGCTGCCAAGTCCTACACTTGTTCAGCATGACAGCAAGAGCCTCACAACCTCACAGAAGCCAGCACATTCATAGAAGAGAACAGTATTCGTTCCCTGGGTGGTTGGTGCCAGGGTCCATTGTGTAAATTAGTACTGGGTAAAACCGAAGCCGGTAAATTTAATATCAGCAGTGTCCTTCCCAGGGCTTTGTAGGTGTAGGTGGATGGGGACCAGGTTTGTCAGTTATTTGGTATGGTGGTGGATATTTAGAAAAGGTGTCAGGCACTGATCTTTCAAATTTCAAAATTTCAAAATTCAAATTTCTCAAAGTATCTGCTCTTTATGTGAAAGAAGTAGATTTTTGCATTGGAAATAATTAATTTAGAAAAGAAAATAAATTAAAAATAAGTAGAACAGTTTTTAAGACAGCTAATTCTGCATTTATAATACCTTCTTTCCCCAAAGTTAAATTCTACTCATGTGTACACTGGTTTTGATAAGATTATCAGTGTTTAGGTTGATGTTTTTACATTGTCTTCCTGAAAAAACTTCAGTATAACTTGCATGAATACCTGTAAGTACTCCTGAAATTGTCATATACATCTGTATTTATTTATATGTATAATTCTGTCTGTCTGCATATATGTGTGTGGACACCCAGAGAGCTTTTTACCTGTCTATACAGGTTCCACTTACAGGCTTTATAAATTGTTTAGAGTATCTATAGGCCAAAGGAGCCTAGCACCATAATA
The DNA here is from genome assembly GCF_000247695.1 of Heterocephalus glaber. Next base: position 1,261,179 of record NW_004624779.1, on the reverse strand, counting down.
ATCAGGTAGTTTTATAAATATAGTATTAAAATTCATCCCCAAGTTCTTGGAATGCAATATTTTTTATTGCTTTTGACTTGATGCTTTATTTGTTAAATTCTACAATATATGAAGATGGCAACCAGGTAGGATCCACTTTTTCTCTGTGGTAGGCATGGAGATTTCAAAAATATAAAAGTTATTACATTCTAATAGTGTAAGGGACTATTTAAAGCTGAGTATGGAAATAAATAATTGTCTTCAATGCCGATTTTACAAACATAAATAAACCTGCACAGAAAGGCTACCACCCTTGTTCAAGATAACAGCAGCCCAGAACATGCACTGATCTGGGAGTATGTAAGACAGGCAGAGCAATTTCACTCTATTTTCTCCTTTCTTTTCCTTGAGTTCTTCTAATATTTGTATTTCACAGCATGGTATCCACAAAAAGTTGCTGTAGATGGTGTCAGAAACAGTGTGGCAGTCCCGCTGACATGTAAATCACACGAGGCAGAGTCATGACTATCTATCTGGTCGTCATGACTCCCAGTGGACTCACAGGCTGTAAGTGTAAGGTCCAGTTGACTGGAGAGGTGCTGGCTCTAGCTCTGCTCATCCACCCTGCAGGAGACTGAGTTTCTCCCTCCAGGACTAAACAGTGCCTCCATCCAGTGTTTACTCATCATTTCCACTTTGTGTCCTTGTATGTACAATTGATTTTTTTCGTGTGCCAAAAAGATTTTATTTTTCCTAAAGGCAAGGTATAATTCAAAGGGGACCTCTCTTTTTTTTCTTTCTCCTCCTCTCCTTTTTTTCATCATACTCCTCCCGCCCACTTCCTATACTTCCACCAGCACACCATGAAATTATTGTTGTATATTTAACTTGATTATCCCAGTATAGCAGAGGAGAATAACACATTGCCTATTTCTGGGGAAGCTGACTTGGCTAAATAATATTATAAAATGTAAGTGCTCTGGTGCTCAGACCAGAGGGAGAGATCAATAAGGGTTAAGTTAGCCACAAAAGGCTCCATTAATAAATATTTAATGATGATTTACTATTTCAAATTCATTTGCCTATTGACTTCACTGACTCCCAGAGTGCATGCACCCTTCTGCTATTGTAAACTCTTCCTGGGAAAGTACTGTGTTTGTCTTGTTCAAATCTGTATGTGCTCTGCCTATGCCAGTCAAGGCAGGCATTGGAAGTGTTCATTGAGTGAATATGTAAATTGATGGCAATCAGAGAAATCAGATTCCTCTTTCAATGAGACGATACTCTAGAGCAGTAGTGGTGAACTTATGACACACGTGCTGCAGTGGGCTGTTCGTTATCACTGAAAGCTCTCTAAGGTTTTGCGTCACTGCTACAGAGGGAAAGCATGATGTGAAGGTCATGATGAACTTAGTTTCAGAGTGGGAAAAGGTACATTCCAAAGGTTTCACTCATTGTTGGTTCTTATTCTATCTAGTTTAATAAAGGGTGGATTCATGTAGCACTGAAGTCAAGGGGAAAATAATTAACTTCTTAGTCATTTATCTGCCTTCATACCAGTAGCCAGCTGTTTCCTGGATCATACTTTATTACAATTTTTATTTATTGTATGTCTTGGTGAGAAAAACATCCCACACAGTGGAGCACAGCAGTGGTGTGTAATAATGCATATTTTAAAGTTACATGGGAGTTACTTTCCGTGAGTTACGCTACAAATCAAAAGTATCAGTTCCTCTCACCCCTTTTTTTTGACCTGGGAGCATTTCCTCTGGAATTTTCAGTTTTGGTAGAATGGCAAGAGGTTAGCCTTGAGTTTACTGATCATGGACATGAATCTTTGCAGCATCATGGCATGGCAGGTGAATTACCCTGGGTGTGGCTCGGCTAAAACATACTTTGTATGATGAGGTGTTATGAAATTAAAGGAGAGAATGACATGAAGCAACTGTACTTGGGAAATATGTTTTTCTTTCCCATCTCTGGAATATAAAGAATTTTTTTTGGTCTTGATATCTATCATGCAATATAGATAATGACTCAATTGAAATCATTTTATGGATATTAATGCTAAATTTTAGCTTGATTTTAAACACTGTGATGTTCATATACCATTTAATTTTGTGATATCTCTGGTCACCATAATATAATGCCAGGTCTCAGTTTAGCATTCTGTCTTTAGGCACATGGATTGAACTCCTTTGGATGGACTATGGATTATGTAGATCATTTTATGGTATCTAATTGGAATGAATTGCTTTTATAAAATATTGTACCCCAAAGGGCAAATGTTACAAAATTTAAAGAATCAGGATATATACTACAAATTTTGGGATTTTTCAGATAGCATTTATTTTGAATTCTTTTAGAGAAGTTGGTAGAAATGCTCAGTCGTGTCTGTAGATGGCATCCTTGCACCAGCCGGAGGGAGACGATAATTAAGTATGCAAGGTCTTTCTCCGCACTTTCAACCTGAGCTTCAAGTGCTTACTTAAGAATCTGTGATATTGGATTTTGGAATTGAGAAATTATATTTGCAAAGTTGATGTGAATTTTGTGGAAAAATTTTGAAAAACTTAAATATATAACCTGATGGGTTCTGTGGTAATTGTATTAATTTTTTTAAAAAGCTTAGAGAAGGAAAAAGGAGTTGAAAAAGGATCCAGAGAAAAGGTTTCACCTTTATTTTCTAGAAATATTTAATTAAAGTATAAGAGATGGGAAGAAATTTAGCTTTAGACAGAGGAATGTAAAACTACTCCAAAATAAAAACTTCACTTTCAACATATCTTACAAAGAGCTTTTACACATATATTTACTTTTTATGACTAGTTTTCGTTTTAGTTTATGTGAACTGTATAATCATTTTGTTTTTCTTTAAAAATATATATATATATTTGGATTTTGCATTTCTAATCCTGGCCAGGATATAAATATTTCACTATTTATACGTATTTCTGTGGTATGGAAATAATTGTGGGAAATATCACCAACAGAGTGTGTTTATAATCTGATTATTAGAATAAATTATTGGAATGAATTACGGAACTTGTCTAAGTTATTAACATTACCTAACACAAATGATCTATGAAGCGTGCGATTTTTTAAAAAAATTCTAGATTACAGTTAATGAAACAAGATTTAGAGACAAACACCGTATTATTTCATGCTAAGAACTATGAATTCTTTGCTCATTGTTGTTTAAGGCTCAGTATACACAACTGATGGCCAGTATCCACTTTTATCAAATGATACTGGGACAAACATTGTACCTGACTTCACAGAAAGAAGCAAATTATACTCAAGTTTTTATTTTTCTACTTGTTAAGAAACATAATATTTTATATGTAGACATTATTAAAGTGACTATAATAAAGTAATGATTTCATAACTGTGGTCAAAGCTACATTATATAAATATTATAGTTCTCAGAATAAATTTAGTTTTCATGTAAAAAAAACTATCTTTCTTTGCATAGTTTAGATTTGGTATTGTGTTTGTCAGCTTTCTATTATTATATCAAAATACCTGAGATAATTAACTTATGAAGTGAAAAGCTTACTTTTGTCTCACAGTTTTGGAAATTCCAATCCAGTCCAGTTGTTCCTGTGGCTTTGAGTTTGGAAGGCAGGAATTATAGTTAAGACTGTGTTAGGCCAGGAAGAAGAGCAAAATATAATCCCTTTCGAGATCACACCCACAATGATCTGAAGTCCTGCCACTAAGCCCCATCTCCTAAAAACTCCTAGTCACTTTGGGCACCAAACATTTAACTCATGACCTTTCGGGGACATTAAAGATCCAACCTATGGCAGATATTCAGTGGAGAAAAATGTGATATGAAAAACAAGCACAATGCTATGTCCTCTCAGACCGATTGAGAAAACTGTGGTAAGGTCAAGCAAGTACTGACTAAAAAGCATTTAGCATCAGCAAATACCAAGCTCAGTGGCCAGCCCTCTGGGTATGAAATTGGGAAAGATGTAGTCCTGCCCTTGAGTGGCAATGATTTTGTATAAATAGCAGTAACATATAAACACATAATAAGACAAAATTAGGATTATGAAATATACAAGTGTGGGATCTTATAGAGACAAATAGGACAAAACTAAATTTGCTTGAACAAACTGGGTCAGTTGGAGCTAAGTCTTGATGGCAAACATTGGAAGATTTTTTTAAATTTACATGTTTCAATCATTAAGTTTATGCAACATATTATAAATCATATATTAAAATTTTCTGAATGTATTTAAAGTGAACATCACATAAAAATCATTGAGTTAGAAGACAAGATTATTGAAATGTTCCTGCTTAGAAACATGAGCCTCTTACCAGATAGCAAAACTCTTTCCTTTCTGATATAACTAATATCCTGATTTAACTAAGAATCATTTACTTGCATTAAAATGTATATATAATTACATATTAGATATATAACCTCTACTATATGTAACCTGTATATAACAAAGTTTTGTATAGTTTTGTACAGATGTCGTGCTCTGTATATTATTTTGTTTCTGATTTTAGATCAATATTTTGTTTGTAAAATCCATCTATGATTTTGTATGTAGCTATAATTTATTCATTTGAATTGCAGAATATTTTGTGTGTATAAAACAATTTATTGATCTGTTTAAGGGCATTTGCATATATCTGTGTTGAGTCTATTCAGAACAATATTGCTGAAAGATGTTTGTTTATATATGTTTTTGCAAATGCGTATCTTTTTCTACTGTGTATCCTGAGTAATGAAACTAAGGATCATAAGTTTAGCATAGTCTCAGACTCCAATAGATACTACTGTACTTCCTTGATATCAGTTTATACTCCTGCTAGCTTGATGAGACTTCTATTCACATCCTTAGTAGCTCATAGTGTTACCAGACTAACACTTTAATTGGTAATTTTGTAGTTATATTTTACTTGTCTTAGTTTGCATTCCCACTATTTTAATGTTACTGGCCATTTTTATTTCCTCTTTTGTACAAGTAGGTATCTTTTTTCATATTCAGTTTTAGGAGTTTTTCTGGTGGGTGGTTGGGGTGGTATTTTTGTTTTTCTAATCTGTTTTATTACTTTTTTTTTTTTTTTTGGTACCGGGTATTGAACTTGGGTCCTTGTAAAAAATATCTTTCCCTAAACAGTATTCACTGTTTCATTAACTTCTTGGTGATTTTTGATGAGTGGATATTCTCAGTGGTTCCATTGTATAATCTATCATTTACTTCAGTATTAGTATTTTCCTATGAAAAATTAGTTCTTATTCCTAGAAATAAAGATATTTTCTTAAGCAAGTTTTCAAAAAATATTATTGGTGTGCATTTCACAAATTGCTGCTAAACCATGATCATATAAAAGGGAAACATTTGTTGTTGAAGGAGGATGAATATGAGAGAGTCATCCTCAAACCCAGAATTCTCCTACACTCATTCTGTCAGAATCATCTTAATAGGTAGCTGTTGAATTTTTTTATTATAAAGTTTTGCAAGTCTAGTTAGGACAAATGTATTAAATCAAAGATCTTTTTCAATTTAATGTGTGTTACATATTTCCCAGTGCTTATGAAGTTTGCTTTGTGTCACTGGAAGTTACAAACATCTCAGAGTTACTTATTTTAATCCAAATAATATGTCTTAAATATTTTGGTTCTGATATTAAAAAATAACAGATTGGAGTCAGTATTGTAGAGGCATGAGAAGACTATGAAGGAAGAGGATAAATTGACAATCTGCATATTACAGGGCTTTAAATTGAAAAACTATGAAAAACTAAGAGCTAAGAAAATGTGTTCTATCACTCACTGCCCTCAGTGAGCAGAGTTGAAAGCTTTATGTGTTTTTCCATTATCTCTCAAAGTACCAATATATGAGAAAGATCTATCATGCAGAGATCACAGGCAATTAGAGGTCTTTTCACAAAAGCTTGTGTCTGACTATGAGTGAAAATTTTATTGTTAACACAATATACCTTTTTAAATTTGTTTGATGGTCATTGATAAGAATTGTGGCACAGTGTACCTCTAAAACAAATCCTAAATTAGAATAAATTACCAAAAAGCATAAGAAACTAAATGGATGCACAACTAAAACTTAGTTAAGGAATGTCCTAGATAAGCTTTAGATGGCCAAAGCAGAATAGAGACCAGAACTAATTTTTTGAAAATGTTTTTAATTTCTTAAAAATGTTAAACCTATCAAAAACCGCATACAACCAACTTCTACTATAAAAGAATGCGTATTTTGAGTAAAGTTTTAAGTCATAGTTTCTTTTTCCATTTTTATATGCGGTATGATCAAAAACTATATGAATGGTTAAACTTAAAAAGTACAGTAAAGGAAATATTGCCATTAATAACTTATAATATTCCCCCTGACATCAAACATACTTGTCACATTCTGAACAATTCTCTAAGTCCTTTCATGAGTGTCTTTAGTTGCTCTGTTGTGACTATCTCAATGTCCTGAATTGATTCAAAATGTTTACCTTTCTTGGTCATTTTGACTTTGGAGAAGAGTCAGAGGTTGTGTGGTGCCAGATCTTGTGAATAAGGTTCATGAAGAGGACACACCGTAATATTTTTAGGAATCTGCTTTTCCATCGGATGGCACTCAGCATTAACACTCACTGTGTTTCTGATCACACCTCCTAAAGACATTTGGGAAAAAGGACTTCAGAATTACTTCAGAAAGTGGCAAGAATGATGGAGCAAGTGTGTTTGAAGTGACTAGGGGTACTTTGAGGAGATTAATGGCAAGTGTCATTTGCTGTAATAATTTTTAAAAATTTAAATATTCACCATATACTTTGACCACCTCTTATATTTGAGAGTGTCTGCACTCCCGTACTTGATTGCTGTTCCATTTATTTTTATTCTGACCTTCCAATATTTCTAAAACAAGTGCTTAGAATTTTACATATACTATCTAACATTTGCTATTCTAGGACCATTTTCCTAATGGATGATTCACTCCAAATATCAGTATGGTTGGTTTTGTGCATTCTGAAAAGTGTTCTAGTAAAGATCATTCTTCAGGAGTGCCTAGAATCATGGGCTAGTACAGAATGCATTTGCTAGGTAAAACAGTAAATGGGCAAATACTTATGATTTAATAAGATCAATGCAGTTAAAGCCTTCAAGAAAGGGATAAAATTGTATAAATCTAATTTTCTATTCTCAATGCCTAAAGCAGTATAGTAGGTGATTGTGTGCTATATGAAAGGATTTGGAGCATCATAAAACTAAATTTTGGATCAGTCCAATAAAAATGAAATAATGGATAAAGAAGAAGATGAAGGTATTAGGGTATAATTGGATTATGGGTATCATGAGATTTTTCAAGGAAAGATATTAGAGCACTAAATTGAGAGGGGTGGAAGGAGAGAGACTGAGGAAAGTCCAGAAGCATTTAAAGTCCAGACAATGTTTCAGTAATGAGTTTTCGATGGCTATAGATTCATAGTAATCCAATTTTGCAAATGGGAAAGTGAAATAGGTAGATTGAGATTCTGATACTAAGATACTTAATGGTTTATGATGTTAGATATGTTCCTTTAAGCTTTCTAAAATTTATCCTCTTCAACTGTAAAAATGGAGGTCATATACTTTGCAGAGTATTGTGAAACTAGAATACAATCATGTATTAAAAATGTCTATCTCCGTGTTGTTATATAGTATACTTGCAATAAACGTTGTTTCTCTGTCTTCTTTTCATTTTATGCTATTGAGGTTGCTTATTCAGCTTCAGTGTAATAGATTAATTCTGAAATGAATATATCATGAGACAATTTTCTTATTTTTTTGCAAGTACATTATATCTATAGTATCTTGGAATAAAACTTTAATAGTTACTGGAAAATCTAACCCCCATCTGGCGCTTTGTATTTACAGAAGGGTTTATGCTTGACATAGCACATTTAATTCTCATAGTAATTGTATATGTTATTACTGTCATCTGCTTTTATGGGATTGATCATTATATGTATGAAGGACTAAAAATTATGTATCACTCTGAAGTGCATAACTTTAACCACTAAATAATGTTTGACAATACTTATCAGTGGTGTTACAATTTACAAATTTAAGTGTTTTTATTAGTACATTCTTGTGATACATAAAATGAATGTATCATGAGGAGTTGGTACATACACATATCACAGTGCAATCTCATATTTCCTCTTCCCCTCTACCCCCTTTCTCCTTTCATTGCTAGATTCTTCCTTACCATCTGCACAAGGTCTAATTCTCTGTTTTCTTTTATCTCTCATTTTGCTCTAAATTATTTATAGTTTGGGTTGCTCATGTAAGAAAACCATGTGATATTTAAGATTTAAGATATGTTTCTTTTCCAGAAAGAGGCAAGAAATAGAGAGTGAGAATATCAATAGAGTATGACATGATTCTGATTGATTTTTACTCTTTCTAAAATTTTGATCTTGTCCAAGCCGCAATATCTCCCTGCCTTACTTTTTGCAGGGTAAAATTGGATAAATGTGATTATCCGCAGTGTTTGTGGGTGGTGTCTAAGCACGTTTGTATGTGTAGCATATAGCATATCACTATTCTTGGCAGAGAAAGAAAACGAGCTTCTAGTTTTTATAGATTGAAAATATTTGAATCATAATGCCTCATGATGACTGAAATAAAAAGTGAACCACTTTATTCCAATTCCAATAATAGCAGTAGAGTTGGAACTAAGGATTATAAACTCTGGGGAAAACATAAAAACGGCTATTTCAAGACGCAGGAGACTCACCAGATGATAACTGACAATGGAAGGTGTTTGACTCCTAAAAAGGGGAACTGTAACTGATTGAGATTCATGTTTATATGGCTTTTTGTCAGAAGGCAGTTCCCAACTCACAGTTCCCAATTCCAGGTAGCTGGAATTCAAGACAAAAGCCACAGACTCTGTGGCTTAAGGATTCACATTGTGAGGTTTCAGTCCACAGAGGTAGCTTGAAAATGTAAGGGAAATCCAATAAAGAAGGTGACATAGAGGGAGAAACCTCAGCCCTGCATATAAGCTCTTCGTAAAACTTTGGGTGACTCCTGAACAGTACTTACATGAAGTAAGCAACAAATATCCTAAAACAGTAGATAGTTAAAAGAACTATATAAACTTAACAGCTGTCCACCACAAGGAGACAGACCAAGAGTCAACCCAGGCAAGCCAACTGGGAAATAAAAATGACATTCTTCAGAAGAAAATAACATTATCCATTGTCTATTATAGATTCACAGAGCTCAGTTTAAAATAAATGTATATACATACATGCAAAGAATTAAGTAAAATAGAACCTAGTGTCAAGAGAAAAAGCAATTAGTATTTAACCATAAACTTGAGGTGGCTACATGTTACAATTAGCAGGTGAAGATTTAGAAAAGTTATGTTAAATATGTTCAAGTACTTGAAAGAAAATTTATTTATATTGAGAGAACAGATATAGAATATCAGTATCAATCTATATATTGAGAGTAGCAAATAAAAATTATAGAATCAAAAAATAAAATACCTAAAATTAACATTTTATTAAATTGATTTTAACAAGATATTTGAAAAATATACAGAAAAGAAAATTTGAATTCAAATGAAAAGCAGTTACCCTAACTCAAGAGAGAGTAAGGATTTTTAAAAACCCAGGAACCAGGAATGTGTATTTATTTGTCATGCACATATTTGGAAATATAGAAAGTTAGGAGAAAAACATGAGACATGATATATGTTTGAAGAATATACAAAGATTTCCAAATTTAGTGGAAAATAAAACAAACTACTTAAGTAATGAGGCAGGTTAGCAATCATGAAGCCGATTGTACCCATAGAAAAATGAACTAGACATATCAGAGTAAAACTTTAAAAAAGCAAAGGTGAGTAGATAAATTTGAAACCAACCTGAGTTTTAGAAAGATGCATTGCATACTGAAGGAAAATAACTACTTTTATTCAGACAGTTATATGACAAAAGAGAATGAAAAGATATTGTTAAAGTATTGCGAGAAAAATTGTACCTGTCTACCAAAAATTAAATAGCTAGTGAAATATATCTAAATAGTTGAAGAGATATACAGTATCTCTGGATTGAAACACTTGATATTGTTAAAACGTTATTTCCTTCTGAAATAATCTGTGGATTTAGTGGAATACCAATCAGAATCACAACAGAACATTTTATGTAAAATGACAAAAGTCTATATGAAAATATGGAAAGCATAGAAAAACCAAAACAATCTTGAAATTGATGGCACTACTTTATATCAAAATTAAAACCAGAGTATTTGATACGAAGTAGAACTGATATTAGAATAGACAAATAGATCCCCCAAACAGGAAAGTAAGATCAATCATATTTTTTAGCAGAGGTGCCAAAGCGATTGAATTGGTAAAGGAAAGCATTACCAATAGTTTTAAATGGTTTTATAAACCACTGAATTGAATGTATAGTTGTGTGTATATCTATGTGTATGTCACACCATACACAAAAGTCACTTCATAATGGATTATAGACATAAACATAAAATGTAAGGCTTTTAAAAAAATACAGACCAATAGTATGTTCTTGAAAAATATGTTTATTAACAGAAAAAATGAATACCGAGGCACAGACTAAAATAAACATGTATAAAAATCTGTTTGGGGAAAAGGTTTGTCTTCAGTATATAAAATTTCTACAAGTTAATTCTTTGAAAAGCATGGCCTAAGTAGAACAAGAGATGTGAATAGACACTTAGATCATAAAGAAAATTATTTGAACTGGCAATTAGCAAATTCTGATGGCTCAAAGAGATGTCCCACATTGGATCCTGGACTGAAGAAAAAGAAGTATCAAGAGAATCATTAAGATAAAATTAAACTGAAGTTTTAATTTTTTCTGATTTTAATAAATTTCCTGGTTAACTCAGAAAATTCTGTTCTTAGAAACAGACACTAAATTGTATACTCTAAATTATGTGTGTGATGATGAGAGAAAATGAGAATAATAAAGCAAATGGAGCAAAATGTAATTATATATTTTGCTGAAAAGATTTGCTACAATCTTTGTACAACTTTCACATACAGTATTTTCTCTAATTCTGAATAATATTGAAATATAGTTAGGAAAGGACACATCTAACATTTTCATTACTGTTTACATGTTACAGATTTTATATCTTATTAAAGTCAAGACTAATACACCATTAATCCCCAAAATTTGAATAAAAAGCTTATTTCCTTAGAAAATCAAAATTATAATTGATATATTATATAATTATAATTAAGTAGGAGAAATTAACTAAATCCATTATGACACAGAAAAAGAAAGACTGTAAATATTTTAGATCTACAACTTTACTATTCCTCAAATACACAATTTATGAACATCTTAACCTGCTGTGGTCCTACTGCTTTGTAGTTTGTTAAAAGACTAAAAGAAATGTACATAAAGTGAGGAGGAGGAATAGTGAGGGAGCAGTCCAGTCGGAAGGAAATACTAAGCGCCAAGAAAACATTTCAGTATTGAATCCTGCCATGGGGTCATTAGAGAAATATTAGATGAAGTATCCCAAATGTTATAATCAGAAAATATTGAAGTTATATCATATAGGAAATTGATATTAACATAAACATCAACATCCAAGCTCTTATTTCTTATGATTCACTTCTTTTTATAGTACTGACTTCGGTTCCTTTTCATTTAAACTTTTTAGATTAATTTCTTTCCCTAATAATTTTCATTAAATTTATGAATATTTTCTCATTTCCTATAGCAAGTTTTCTTGCTATATTTCTGAAACAGGGCATACATTTAAGATTTGGCCACAGTGTAAATTTATTTCTGCCTCTATAATACATATATCCATTCTGCCTAAAATATACCCTCCAGAGTACTACTTAGGTTTCAGTTTTATTCTAATCAGCTTACAGATTAGCTCCTTTTGATAGAGCAAGCACATTTATAAAAGTACGTTTATTTTATTACATAAATGCTAATTTAACCTTTAGGTAAATTTCAATGCACTTTTCAATATCTCTTGAGGTAAATTTTGTGGTTTATTCTACATTTGAAAATCACTGCCTTCGTACTTGAAACCATATTTATGTTCGCATTCTTGAAATAATTTCAAAATAATTAGTTTTATTGGCTGACACAAGTTATTCAAACTTAAACTTTTAATTTATTACCTTAGAATTATTTAAATATTTTAAAATGTTTTGAATTACACTAAAAAAATAAGAAATCTGCTCACATACTATATGTCAGCTATATAGTTTGGTTTCCTAGAAAAATTGTTTTGCTAAATTGAATATCTTAAAAATTTTAAATAATCAGAGGTTTGTAAAAAATTATGTCAGAAATTAAAGCCAAGATGTATAATTGGGTGTATATATATATATTTTATATACATTTTATATATTGTATATATATGTATATATATTATATATATATATTTTCCCTATTCCCAAAGCAAATTGACAGTTTCTAAATTGTTCATGTCTACCAATAACTTTTTAAGAAATCAAGTGAATGTCTAAATTACTGTTTATTAGAAATCTTTTTTATTAAAAATTTCCCCGCATTTGGTATCAGTGCATATTGATTATACATGATTAATGAGTTTTATTTTGACAGATTTATACACACACATAATGTATTTTCATCATCCCCATCACTTCCTTGCCACACCCTCACCCCTAGTGTCCCTCTTTTTGGGGGGTTCAATGTGTATAATATACTTTGAACATTTAGAAACTTCTATATCAAAAGGGCTTTGTGAAAATCTCATACTACAAGAAAGCAAAATTCACTAAAACTTTTTGATCCGACCGCCTTTTCTGTCTGAAACTCAATTATGATTCTATTATTGAGAATCAAGAGTTTATTCCCCAAATGACAATATGGGTCAAGATCACCTTTATGCTAGTTAGAGAAGATGCTCGTACAGAGACCTTTAGCTTAATGACCCAGCTTCTTCTGCATAAGTTACAGTCTGGGACCACGGCAGGAACTTTTGAAGCCTCATTAGCCTTTTCGCCCACAGGGGAAACATTAAATTAATAAAACAAGGAAAAAAAGAAACAAAATCTAAAAATATTTTCAAAGAAACCCTGGTGTGTTGGCTTTCTGGTGTTCCTTAGCTGTGAAACACCATATAGAGACATAGGTTGATACATTTTGGATAACCTCTGCTGTCATTTAAGTTTTGAATATGTCTACATCTGTTAAGCAATATTCCATGGTAATAACTTCAGGCAGTTAGACAATTATTGTGTCATACATATCACACTGTGAACTAAAAATGCCTTTGCTGCAAAATGAAGGTTGGCTCTGATAAAGCTGAAAAGGTACTTGGGGATTAAGGGCCTGATTCTCAAGAGAGATATGAAAGACAAAGACATGAATCTGGATGTCATGGTGGTTAGGAAAAACTGACATGGATGAGGTCACCCAGGGAAAGTGTTTAGTATCAGAAATCTCAGATGCTGAAGATAAGACTTTGAAATTCCCAAAGCAGAGCAGCAAGAATGTAGCAGATGGGCCTGGATAGAGTAATGTCCAGAAACTGAGGAGACACATTCATCATTCAAGGGGCAAATGGTTCGCAGGAGCAATTATCAGACATTTAAGGCTGTAGTTTAGTCTCAACAGTAAGAAAAGCACTGGATACCCCCAAAGAGAAACACATCAGCGATAAACAATCACATCAGTGAGTTACGTTGTAGAGTCATCCGCTCAGCGACAAATTTGGGACCTTAACAGATAACTACAATTATCATCTGGTAGACTTTTATATCAAGAATGGTTTTGTAAGAGAAGAGTCAGAGATATGCTAGTAATACATGCAGGGTTATCTGCGTTGTCATTTTGAAGTTTTAACTTTCAAATTTTGAGGTTAACTGGAATAGTAAGTTATAGAGAGACACTGACTAGAGCTATCCTAATGCTCTCTGCCATCTGATCCACCCTGGCCATGGCACAAGACTTAGTGACTTCCCCAGGATCCATTTACTAGAAGGAAGCACTTAGTTCAGGGGGACCTCAGGACCAGACTTTGCCTCTTGTATAATGAATGCCACACTTATTATTCAGTAATTTACTATCACCCCTAAAAGGGGAACACAGAATCAAAGGAGAGTCTTCCATCTTTTTTTAAGAAGGGAGAGATTATGCATGTTTACAAAAAGGTAGAAAAGACTGGATAGATATGCCACTGTTGTAATCAAGAAGACAGAGAAGAAACAGAATGTAGGGCACGCAGAAATAGACCTTCCCTTGGTTGGGGCGGAGACAGTCACTCCTCTGGGCTGCATGAAATGATGGGGAATGAGTAAGATCAACATTACAAATTGGTGAATAGGGAGACAACACATTTCCTAGACAGGACCTTTATTTTTTCTGTCCTTTATTAGGACATGTGTCATCACTGCAGTATGGCAGTGGGTCAGGACACCGAGAGAATTGCAAACGTTGCCTTTAAGTAATGTGGTCCAGCTGCTCTTTCTAGGACCCAGGGAAAAGATCTTAAGCTATGGGTAAAATGCTTGCATATGTTTTTTACTTCAATTTTTAAAAAAAAAATCTATCACAAAGAGTTTAGGTTAGTGACAGAACTTACAAAACTGATTATGTTACATATTGGTTAGGGTTCTCCAAAGGAACAAAATCAATAGAATATATGTAGAATTATGCAGGAAGATTTATTAAATAGCTTTATGGAGAAAGGCAAGATATTCCTAAATGGCTGCTTATACTACAAAGAGCCAGAGGATCCAGTAGCTGCTCAGTCAAAAAGATGGAAGCCTCAAACAGGAGGGAAAAGAATACAGTGCCAATCCCAGACTGAAGGGCTACAGAGCTGCTAATGTGTTTGTTGAAAGGCCCAAGTAGCTGGGGTCTGATGTCCACAGGCAATAGCAGAAGCAAAAGATATATTTTATTCATTCGGCCAGAATGGAGATTTTTTAAACACAGAGCCACTTCCTCCTTCTCTTTTTCATTCTGTCCCTGCTGCAAGGATATTGGACTGCACCACTCTCAATCCATGCAGATATTTCCTGCTCAGTTCACTGGCCTGCTGTGCCAGTCATCTTTGGAAACAGCCCCAGACACATGCAAAAGTGTTTGGTGCTAATCCGCGAGGCGTCTCAATCCAGGCAGGTTGACAGTCAGTATCAACCAGCGTACTTACATGGTACACACATTCAGTGCTAATTCTTCTCACTCATCTACGTGTAGTAATTTTCTCAGAAGGCTAATATATAAATATACTATTCACATTTTCAAATAATTGTGTGGTAGTTAATATACTTCTACTAGATCAATTTAACCATTTCTCTCTTAATGAACATTTATATTATTTTTCCCTCACCACAATGCATGGTAAATAATATCATATATCTTTGTGAACATTATTGGTACTTCTAAAAGCCTTGCTCAGATTTTCATATTTATGGTGGTACTTCAATATTTTAATTGATATTTTCCAAAGAGTTCTAGAATTTTTTATCTCACAGGCAAACTATGAGAATCCACTTCTCTTCATCCATATCAGCACTGAATAGTGTTATTTTCTGGCTGCTTTGGGGTGGAGGGTAGAAATAGGCCATTACTCTGTTTTTCTTGACATCTGATTGAAAGTTAATCATATGTTAGTAAAAGAAATACTTAAATATAACCAAATGAATTAGAGTTTCCTGACTATATTGAAAATAAGCTGATTTAAATAATCTGTCATGTTGCATTGCTTTGAGAGGATAGCCCCATTTTCCTGTTTAGAAACTGATGCATATACAGCAACATTCTGTGATGGTCAGGGCTGAAATAAGAGCTTCATAAATATATGAAGATGTAATTATGTCAAACCATTATGAGGATATTACTATTTCAATTGATAGGAATTTTGGGTCATCATGTGAGAATGATTCCTTTGAGATAGTATGCATTCAGTATATTTGAGACATCAGAATTTGTAAAATTCTTACATAATTCAGTGAATGAATATAAAGAGATGGTGGAAATGAAGATCATCTGCCATAGTCTGGAACTTTCTTTATTTAATTACCCTCCTTCCAAATTCTCTGTTCCCTCCATGTTAGCAATAGAGAATCATTCACTATTTCTCAGATGCGCTTTGTATGTACATATCTTTTTGTAATAATTGAAGTCATTGGATTAGAATCCATTCTTCCCATCTCTGCCTGGGAAAGTCATATTCAATTTATTGCCCACTTCAATGGTACCTTTTTCCTGATGTTTCTGACCTTTATCTCTTTTATTTCCACCTTTTCCAGTAAGATAACATGTTTTATTATCACTGTGGCTACATATCTTGTCTCTCTTACTAGAATTTAGAAATTTTGAGATGAGAGATTTTATCTTTCTCAAGTTTCTATTTAGCAACCATTTGTATTATTTGACACCTAGCTTAATGCCCCACACATAGGATATACTCAGTAACAGAAGGATGAATGAAAGTATGTGGGGATGATGGAGTAGGCCAGCTAAATCAGGTTGAGGAAGGTTTGGCTGTCAATGTCCACTTCTGGTCATAAATCCTGGGTAAACTGTATTAAGGGCCTCAGGATGTAATGAAGCTCTCAGTCAGCCAGAATGCCCTTTCATAAAACCTTCTGGGACAAAACTAGGCCAATAGATTACACAAACAAATTGTGAAACTACAATAAAAACTGGCCTTGTTTGTTCTCCTTCCTGAGAAGTTAACCACATTTGAATATATGGTTTTGTATTTATGGCACATTGCATATTCACACCATCCTAAATATCCAGTTGAAGGGTTTTAGTTAATTTTTGGAGCTTCTAATGCTAGACATGGTGATTTATAGATTCTTATTTTTATGCTTTCAAAACTATAGTTAGATGCTTTTAAATATTGATTAATATTCAAGTATAAACTTTAGCCACTTGGGATATATTACTGAAGTAAGAGTATTATATTGATTTAAGAAAATGTCTCCTGGTAACTGTACAATATGATTCCACAATAATGTGTCTCATCTTTAAAACTCTGGTAGTGCACTGTCTTTTAGAAATTCTTTCATCTCCTAACTTGACATCTCCCTGAGAACCAGAGAAATGTGATCATAATAATTTGAATTGATTATTATCTACTACTTCTGGAACTGTAGAATATATCTATTTTTATTTTTAAAGGAATGTGAAACCTAGTCTCTGTGCAGATGCTAATACATACGGAAAAATCCATATATGAATTCTGAAGGATCCTAGAGGGAAGAGCTTTTGCACATACACAGATGAATTAGGATACTTAGCTGACAGGGTCATCACTACATTTCTTATTGGAAAAATGGATTTCTACTGCAGGGCTAGAAAATATTTTAAAAAAAAAAGTCCTCAAGTAGGCTGTAGCATTCAATGAATCATGTCATAAATTGAATGGGAAGAGAATCTGAGAATGTCTTGCAGAATATGGAGTGAAAAAGAGCCCTGCAACATCAGGCAGGCCAGATAAAGAAAAGCATCTTATGTCAGCAAAGAGAGCTTTTGGGCTTGAGGTAGAAAATTGAATGGTTATGTTTAAGGGAATGCTTCAGTAGCCTTTTAAGTAAATATTCATCTGTTTTTCAAAGTAATATACTGTCCTAAATGCTGTTTATATCTTCTAAATTATTTTGCCCAACCTAAAGATTATGGATAGAAATTCAATCATCCTAGAGGTAGTCAGTTTTAACAAGGTGGCCAATGAATAATACTAATGGTATTTGCTCTTTTCAAAAATATTTTAAAAGGCACTGGGTTTATATCAGCAATTTAGAATAGCTTAGAAAGCCAAGTGAAGGAAATAAGAAAAAGAGAAAGAAAGAAGGAAAGAAAGTGAGGAAGGTAGGAAGGAAGGAAGAGAGGAGGAAAGAAGGGAAGGTAGAAAAGAGGGAAGGAAGAGTGGGCTACTGAGGTAGGACAAACACTAGGTATGATGACAAACTGTTTCAATGAGTCTGGGACCATTTAGGCAGCCTGAGGTCCTATATGAATTCTCAAGATGTGTTATGTTTTATGGATATTGTAGTGGCAAGTGGACTTAGTAGTTCATACTCTACATAGCATAACAAAGCTTTGAGTGTGTGTCCAGAAGGCACACATTGCCAGTAACCATTTTAAAAGAATCACTAGAATTTTATTCTGCTTTATTACCATGTTTGTGTGGACATGTCCTTACTGGAGATAGGAATTTTGAAACTTTCCTTGATTTTTGTCCTTAAAGTGCATCTGTAATCTTTGAAACATCAGATCTTGTTTGAAGAGTCAAAAATGTTTTCTTTCTTGTCATAAATATTTGGAAAGCGTATTTAAAATTTTGAAGTTAATTTGACATGTATCTGGCTGATGATATCAAGGAAATAGAAAATGAAGAATGAACCATTTAAAATATTTTATTTCAAAGTTATAATTTTAAAATATTTTGTTTCTTTTAAAATTGTCATAAATTCTGTAATTTGAATTATACAATTGTCAATAGTAAAGTGGTTGTATTTTTTTAAGAAAGAAACTCAAGGGGGTAAGCTTGACTTATTAAAATATTTCTTTTACATATTTTAATTTTATATTCACAGCTGAAGATTTTTGAAACATCTGATCTAAAGCTAATGTTAAAAGTGATGGGATATACTCTTTAATAGCGAATTACCTTTCAAAATATGTTTTTGTCATCCAGATAAATGAATTCTTTTTAATACCCTACAATGAAAATAGATTAACATAGTTTGAAATACATCAGCATGTATTACTTAATGCTTTTATTTTACTAGCTGTTTTATTTTGTTTGGCAACATTTCAATGAGTGTTTTTCTTTTGTCATAATTGCTCCCTTTTTCTTTTCATATTTAAAAATGATTATTTGAATAAGAAACATAAATCATAGTCATGGTTGTTGACTTGCAATCATACATAATTTTAGAGTTAAAATCGAAACATTTATTGAACAATTATTTTGTGTAATGCTCTATTCCAAAAAAAAATAAAATGTGATTATTAATGATCTTCATGCGTCTAGTTATTTATACTCAATACTTTCACAATGACAAATACACACAAAATTACAGATATACCAAAATATATTAAATTTTTATAATGTAGATATAAAGATGGGACATAGATTCATGAGAAGGAGAAAATATATTGGGTAATGTATTTACAAAAGATGATTCATGGGACATGAGAAACATAGGGGTCAAACTGTCCAGTATGCGAAGGGTCAAGGGCATAGCAGGAGGGAGAAACAAAAACAGTGAAAGATGCAAACATGTGATGTATTTATAGAATGGCAAAGAGACTCTTATTGTTAGTCCACAAATTATCTGGGGAGACATGGGAAAAATGGAGAAAAAAACATTTTCCTTACAGTGTAAAAATAACTCTTTGGATACTTTTAATTGCCCTTCCTTAGATATAAAACTTGGTTAAAATTCAAAACTTGTCACTTACTAATTACATGTTTTGCAAAGAATATTTACATTCTCTAACCTTCTGTTTTATCATCAGTAAAATTTCCCAGAGTAGTATGTACCTCATAAGAGATTATTAGATTATAGTTAAAACTACACTGTAGTTTATAGTGCTTTTTATACTGGGGCTTTCATCATAATCATTCACATCATTCCCTTCCCATTTCATTATCCTTCCCTATGGGCTGAAAGACACACAGTGGGGGATGAAATCAATGCACAATTAAATGAGCATGTGAGAAACTTTCTTGTATACAGAAGGAGTTGTATACAACTCGCACGTTGTGTACAGACTCCTCCCACGTGACTTCAAATGCACACGTATGGGTGTGTTGGACTTTACGTATCACCTAGTCTTGTCTCTTGACATGTATGTGAAAGTTATTAAATCATATAAGAAAACTAACTTTTATACAATTAGATTAATTTTGCAATGTCTAATATTAACTTACGACTCTACATGTTTTGTTGAAAAAAAGATAAGGCCTCTTATGCCAACAATAATATATTAGCTGCTAGTTCTACTTGAGTCTCTCAGTGCAATAATTTTTATTTTTACATAAAAGTTTTATTGAAATTTGAACTCTTTTGTTAGTTATGGAAATAGTAGGTTAGTATTTTCTTGGAATCAATATAAACATTCACACTGAATTTGATGTTCAAATATAACTTTGGAATGAACTAAGCAACTTTAGACTACTTAGAGCTTTGGTGACATGTAAAGTCACACACAGAAGCAAATACCTGCATGCTTATACTGTACTTCATCAGTAAATTCTGAATGGCCCTTTACTGAAGACAAATTGAAGGAGAGAACGAGCACCATTTCCAAGCATATGGGGATTCCTGCAAGTGTAGTCAAATGTTACTTCTTCTTCAGATATTCTCATATTTCCTTTCATCAAATTGGCCGACCTCAAATCCTTTTAATAAAGTTTTGGAAATACCACAGGGATAGAAAATCTTTTACGTCATTTTTGAGAACCAAAGAGATATTGGAAAAATCAATAATATGAATGAAAAAATGTATGAATATGCTGATAGTAGAGATATTATTAGAGTGGAGACTAAGTTTAAATAAGAGGATCTATTCTTCATTAGAATTCTGTGCAACTACCCTGATGTGGTATTGCACTCTGGAAGGTTGAGGCACAAGGATCAATGTTCGAGCCTAGATTGGGCAAGTTAGCAACTTGGTGAGAACCTCTTACAAAGTTAAAAAGGGCTGGATATGTAGCTCAGTGTAAAGGACCTGGGTTCAATCCCCAGTCTCTCTCTCTCTCTCTCTCACACACACACACACACACACACACACAAATTGTGCAACTGAAATACATGTGAAAATACAGTTGACAGAACAATTAAAAGAAGTAGTGACTCTGAAAGCAGCCTTCATAGCCAACAGTTGAATGTGTTTCTAAATATGTATTTATTATAAATGGGGAGACCTCTAGCTCTCTCACCTCTGTCTTCTCCACAGATTGGAATAGTGGAATAGATTATGGGTTTTTCTGGAAATATATTATAGTTCAGTTGAAAAAGATGTCGTGTCAAAGAGAAATTACATAGTTAAGGGCACGATCTACTTTCTTTTAGCCATTGAGCATTCTATTCTGGGTTTATTATTCAGAAGGGGAAATTCTCTTTTCCCCCAAAGTGGATGCTATACTATTTCTCTGGTCCAAATTTTACAACTGAGGAAATTAGGCAAAAATAATGATTAGAAAATTGCCTTCTAACTATAACAAGGAGATAAAGAAGTATTTATGAATAAATTAATGATTAAAATAAATTATTCTTGGTAATGTAATTGGAAATTACATCTGATTCAGCTATTGCTGAGATTATTTTCTAAAGAAAGATTTTTTTCTGAAAAGAATTTAGCTTATTTCCAAAATAAACACCTATTAATGACCACAAATCTTATTTTTGAAATAGTTACTCTTTACAGTCTTGTGGTATAAAACAGAGCATTTTGTGTCATATTCTCTTCATTGCTTTGGAGAGCATTATCCAAGTATCATAAACTCCTTCAGAATCTACGTATTGAAGTAGTGCCTTGGGTGTTATCACATACTTATCTTGTGTAATTTTCTGTTCTTTGCAAAGTGAAGAAATCAGTTCACAGGGAGGGAATAGGCTGCTTCTTTTCAGAACTAAACTTTTCATATACGAATCATCATTACTGATCGGAATGAGATTGAAACCAAGTATTTGGATGCTAATGTTTATTCCAGCATCAATTTTTGTTCCTTATCTACTTTTGCTTTCAAAAAGGAGCTTGTTCTGTTTTACTGAAGAAGAAGCACAGATTTAAAATTTACAATACATAGGTGTCTGAATCCTGTCCTCTGAACCCTTTGGAGGAAGGTAGACGTAAGGGCGGGTACAGTACCTGTGGGAAGCTGCCGTGGAAGAGGCATTCTGGATGGGGTTGTGCCTAACTCAGTGACAAGGGAAGGGATGGGAAATAGGGAAGAAAGTAGAAGGGGCAGGGACAAGACAAAAAGCAGAGTGTTTTCCGGTGGTGCAGCCTCTTTGATTAGGGAAATACACGTGTAAGTAACTAAATTAGGAGGATGTTGTATTTGAACTTATCTCTTAAACCATAGTAGTAAAGATTTCCAATAGATTTTGGGGCTGGGGATTTAGCTTAATGGCACTGTGCCTGTCTTGCAAACTCAAGGTTCTGAGTTCAATCTCTGGTACCAAAAAAAGAAAAAATTTCCAATTGATCTTGAACAGTATACTCTTGCTTCTGCTATGGAGATAGTCCAAGGATTGATTCATTAAAAATTTTGTGTACTTTTTTCCTTTCCTCTACCCCCTACTTGTCAAGTAAGTAATCGCCATTTATTATAATAGCTTTGTATAATGAGTAATTCATTCAAGCAAAAATTTAGGTACTCTTGAAAAGATATTTTATACCTTAATGATATTTATTGCTGATGTTTTACTTATTATCTTGAATCCAGAAATGTTTAAGCATGGAAACATTTTTAGAGAGAAAGAGCATCAACCACATTGAAAATAGCTTTGGTTTTTCAAAGAAAGAGATCTGTTCCTCTTAGCTAGTGTTACTAGTTCTGTAATTCTTCTTTTCCAGCTGTGTGTTACAAACTATTGATCTTTCCTTGATTTAATGATGAAAGCATTTGCTCCTGTCCTACTATCACACACACACACGCGCGCACACACGCACACACAAACACATTAAAACCATACAGGTTTCAAGTATTGGGACATAACCCATACAGTATTTCTACACTCAGAATGAACAATACTTTTGTGTCTTACAGTCCAGGTTTATTTATCCCAGGATCTGTTTGTTCTATAGGGCAAGTCTTTCTCAGTATGACTGTCTTAGAAAGAGAGTAAATGACTTATGCCTATTGCCAAAAAACCACACTTGGTTTAATACATCTATGGACACTTCATATACAGATGATAGACAGACAGAGAGATAGGCAGACAGATAGAAAGAACATTCTGGTGTTTTTAATACTGTGCCAAATTTTATGTTCAAAGACTTTTTTGTCAGATTGTAATAAATAAAATAATTAAAGCGTCTCTATTGGAAGGGGTCTTGAGTATTACCTGCTTAGGTACCTTTTAATGTATGCCTTTGAGTATCTGTATGGGCCAGTTGGAAAATTACTGCTTTAAATCAAAGAAATATGAGTTTCTAATAGTAGAACTTCAGGTACTTTCCCACTGCCTATTGAGACAGTTATCTTTTGGTGGAAAGAAAACTCCAACAATCACACAATACAATCACACTTGTGTTTAATATCAGATGTGGGCAGTATTATGGATGAATTGAGAAGAGAGTGATTGTATTTAATTGACTGAGATGTAAACAAGATGGTATAATATGATCATGGCATAGCAGAGCTATGTGGACCTCAGAAATAACTGGCAGATGAAGAAAGTAAAAGGTGGGGCGATATTAGAAGGGCTTACTCTCTTACAGAGTAGAGGCAAGGAACACTCAGGCATTAAAACTTCTTTATTCTTTTTTCCCAGTGTATCATACTGGCATTTAATTATAATGTACTAAGTGTTGATCACAGCAGAGTTTTTTCAGATCAATATTTGTTTGAAAATTACATTAATATTTTGTTGGGATGACTCTTGCCTTCAAAAACTAGCAATACCTAACCTCTGATAACCAATAATAACTGATGTTATTAATTAGTGACATCACTAAATTATCTATAAAACCATCAACATATGCCCAGCATCTGTGCCTTTTGCTATATCTACCTTAAATGTATGGAACAACAAGGGGAGAGTTTGTTCCTTATGTGACATTTACCAGTGTCTGTAGCCAAATTTGGTGGTCACAGCAGTTTACTGCCCAAAATATCAATAATGTCAAGGTTAATAAACTCATTATAGTAAATTTAATATTGCGCTCTTGCAATATCTAATGATATGATTCCTATATTAATTGAAAGGAAGTTAGATCTTTAGCATATTGGATTTCAAATTTTTAGGACTGTGTCTACCTCCATTGCAGTTCATATTTTGATGAAGAGTTTCAAATGTTTACATCTTTAGTTTACAGAGTTTTTCCTTCTGTTTTAAAGACTACTAGTTAAGATCACATGAGTGTCAGTGATTTTTCTGGTTTTTTAGCTTAATTTGTCAGTTGTATTGTTTACTATATAGAAAAACTTGTATTTTATAGATCTGCAGTATACAAAAGTGAAGTTTTGTTAATTATGTGGATTTAGGCTTCTCTTTTTATTACTAATTAGCAGTTACTCAGGATAATTAATAATACTTTTAGTATCACTACTCAAGTGATATTTATTGAGTCTGAGGAATATAAATTAGAGATTTGCCTGCTCTTTGGAGCTTGGCCTTCTGTAGTGTATTCGTTACTGAATTATAAAAGAAATAAGATGTGATGGGGAAGAATGTGGAAGGTGCTACCAATGTATGCACTAAAGCATGTAATCCAGGTTGAGTGACCAGGGAACTGGTGTTTGAGCTGAGAACTGATTATTGTATAGAAAAAGGAATTGCTGCTGGCATCGAAAATACGTTAAAATACTTGGATATAAGATGCAGTTAGTGCCCCCAAAATATGTAAAATATCTTTATGAGATACTGTAAAGCTTCCTTACATATGTATTCATTAATTCTCAACCCTTCATTCGGTGCCTATTTTCAGACAGGCAGTTTTAGACATCAGAAGAAAGTAACTGAAGTGAGCATCATGTAGCTTACCTTCTAGTGTAGGAATTTGCTAGTGTTCTTTGTCTAGATAGGTAACTTCCCAT
Source organism: Heterocephalus glaber (assembly GCF_000247695.1). The sequence goes on along the minus strand of NW_004624779.1, from coordinate 1,236,455 downwards.
TAACAGGCTCTAACTTTGTGGACAGTCAGACTTGTGAATGGAATACAACCATTTTCATAGACTGACCAATGCACAAAGAGGTAAGTTAATGGAATACTTTATATATGATAAAAAACAATCAATATTAAATTGAGATTCATTGGAAATTTATTTTTAAAATTTTCATATCCAGCTTTTAAATTCTCAGGCAATTCTTTGTTCTTTATTTTTTATCAGAATATAATGCTTGATGTGGCTGAGACTTTTCCCCTTGGAGAGATTTGATTCCTTTTTCAGTTAAAGTTTAGTTGATTTGGCAAATACATTGACAAACAGCACATACAGAAGGTTTTTTAAAAAATACTTTGGAAAATTAAAAACTATTAGAAAAAATGATCACCCAGTCTTTTACACTAAAACATGTTAAGACCTCTGCTTGTGTTTTATCATGAAAAGACTTACAAAAGCCTCTGCCAGGTTAGATATGGCTAAAGAATTAACAGAGGATTACTTAATAGCATTCCAAAAATCTGCAGTCATAAGACCTTTAAAGAACTTCCAGAAAAGTAATGAAATTATTGTATTGTTTTTCAAAACATCTCCAAATGAATGTGCTTCCCAGTAACGACATTCATAAAGTTGAGTTTGAAATATTTAATTTAAAAGCATTCTAGAATTCTTTGAAACCACATTTCCAATGTTATGATTTCAGCTTAGTCATGTTAGAATACAAAATAAAGTCATTCAGGAAACTTATACTAGAGATAGCTCTTTCTAGGTCATAACATTTTATTGGATACAATCAGAAAATGCGGTGTGGCTGGCAAACCCTACATTGGGTTTTGAAATTACTGTGTTACCAGTATGTTCCAATCAATGAGAACCTTTCAGCCATGAACTTTTATTGATTTGTATTCCTCAGAGTAACATAAATAGCTTTCCTTAAGTCTTCCAATTTTACTATCGTTATTTTTTCCCTGAAATCTCTGCTGTTAGAAGGTTTATTTATGCACTTATTCTGTTGCTTTCCAAGCACTTTGTAGTTTGAGCCAAGGATAGATACCCTGGTTCTACCAGCAAGTAGGGAGAAGAAAAAGAGCAATGACCAATTTAATTATCTGCAGACAGTTACATTATACTACGAGTAGTTCTGTAATCTGAATTACAATTTAGTTTTAAAAGAACCAATAAAATAATGTAAATATCAACTAAAAAAGCCAAAAGAGCATATGTACTGACATCAAATCATGCTAGGAATTAAATCTATTCTAATAAAAGAACTAGAACATTTCAACAGTTTCTTTCCATTTTAAAAAATAGATGTGAAATCAGACCCTCAAATATATTGTATTGAAATATTTTCAACTTTTTAAAACATAGGAGTTGAGTTTCTAGGCTTACCATATAATTACCAAAATGATAATTTAGCACATTCAAGGCACACTTGATTTTTCTCTACTCTTTCAGATGTTAACTATTTTGTTGCCTAGTAATGTAAATAAATGTCTCAAGTAGCAATATCAATTTATATAAAAATTGAAAGAACAAATTAAAACACACCCATTACTGTTTAAAAAAGACAACATTTTGGATTATTTTTAAATTCAATTTTCAAGCTTTATAGCTTATATTCTAGAAAATATGACAGGAAAAATTGGTAAAGTTGGCCATGTGAATTTTAACATGCCTTTCTATCTTCTAGCAATCATGGAAGCTAAAAACAAAAGAAAAAAAGAAAAGAGGGGCAGCTTCAGACTTCATTGGCTTTTTGGCTCTTAAAATTATTATTTTATATGTACTTAAGCTATGAGATCTTGTTTAATCTTCCTTAAAAATATCTGTAAAATGTGTACTTTCCCACTAGTCACTACAGTTGTTGCAATCTATATTCAAATATGCATATGAAATCATTTACTCTTTCCTGATATTATGGAGCCATGGAAAATTAGTTCTAACAGAACAAGGACTACTTATTTTAATGGAATCATTGTGCTTTGCTGCTGTGAAATAATAGCAATATTTTAAACTAGATGTGTGAATACCAAATTGACAATATTTCTGACTAACTTAAAATTAACATATAGATTCATTCTTAATTAGTGCAACTAAAGCAGTTATTGCTAGGACATAAAGAATGAAAAGCATGATTTTTTTTTACCAACACAAACCTCAGGTTTCCTGGTATTCCAAAATGCCTTAACCCCAAAGACAAAAGTTTTGTTGTCTCTAGATCTTCAAAAGATGTGTGAAGTATAATTTCAATATTATCCTTTTGTGATGGTAGAGTTTATTTTATGAGTTGTCAGTCTTATCTTTTCATCATTATTTGCATACTGTTTTGAGGACCTACCTGTTATTTTACTGAGGAAAATGTCATGTATATTGAACACATCAATTATTTTTAAATACTGTACACATACTATAAACATATGATGTGGTATTACAGTGCAGTTCATTTTGCCTGTGGTAATGGAGCACTCACCACAGGGGAACACCTTCAGGAAAACAATGAGCAAGTTCCTTTGTCATCAGAGATGAATATGAAAACTTGTGTCATTAGGATGCGATCAGTGCATTGAGGAGAACTTAAGATTTTAAGAGTTTATTTTGGATAATACTGAAATAATGTAGTTGTCAGTATATTTGAGTGATTTTGGGAGGTTCTTGCTTAAAGGGAGCAAATGTGTTAGAAGAACATGGTCTTTATAAGTTTATTTGAGTTGCTTAGTGTTTCATTTAGAAAGGATATAAATTTGCCTAAATGAGAACATATAGCAATAGACTAAAAATACTACTTTCAAACTTTTAAACATGATAAATGAATAACTTCATACTCATCTTAGGGGGGCTTAGATTTCCAGTTTACAAAATTCCACTCCATTGTTTTGTAGATCTGTGTATTTTTACTATATTAATTGCATTGGTTTTAGAGTGGATTCATATTTACAAATTCAGAGTATTTTATTCACACTTTCAATTCAATTTTTCATTTCTAAAATGATTTATGTATGGAAATATGTTTACCTTCCTTTACACAGAAAGGGGGTGAGAGAGAGGAAATGCATTTCCATGATTTGACAGAGAAAGAACAGGACCTAAAACTACTCTTTTCTTACCAATAAAAGGAAGCCTGCTTAAGGTGTGTGACAGAAAGGTTAAAATGCCTAAGAAAGTAACATGAAATTCTCCTATCATAGATAAAAAAATAGCAAAGTCAGAGAAGGCAAGATAATGGTGAAAAGACAAATATAAATGAAAATGGTGATCATGAACATCTTATCTGTAGTGGGAAAACTGGACCCATAGTGTTCTGAAAATACCCAAGGAGAGGGATCATCAAGGTGTGGATGGAGTCACTTCATCTCTCTAGGATTAACTTCCCTCCTCTTTAGGAATAAAAAAGTTGAATTAGATAATGAAGGCGGCATCTCTCTTTCAGCTTAAATTGCTATTGTTGTAATTAGTGTATAAGGAATGAATGCCTCAAGATAAACCAAGAGGGAGAAGGAAGGCCTGGAGATGTATTTCACCATAAAAGTACTAATAAAGATTCCTAAAAGCGGGGTCATCATTAAGTTCAAGAAATAAAATATAACTTCTAAGAGATTCATGGGAAGAGGGCCCAGGATTTAGCTCAGTGGTTCCGCCACCTGCCTCACGAGCGCAAGGTCCTGAGTTCAATCCCTGGTAACAAAAAAAAAAAAAGAAAAAAATGGCTATTACATGCATAAAGTAATTTTTCTACTAGTCATCATTTGAAAGTGATAGAAAAGAAATACAGATACTGCTTATCCATTCCATAGCCTTTGTGCTTTATTATTATACTTTATTAATGTCAGCACATATTCAATAAAGAAAAGGAAGTCAATATTAAGCTTAGGCAATAGTATTTGATGTAAGGACAAAAAGGAAAATTAATGATGGTTTTACTTATAAAATCAGTAAATAATTTAAAACACCAAATGACAAATGTGACAAATGGTTTCAAGTTTCTGACTCCTTAATCCACCATCATTGTTATTTATATATTATCTACACCAAAAGTGAACCAATAGATGTATTAGTTTGCTCTTCATGAATTATTGAGTCACTTTAAAAGTTTTTCTTGCAGAAAATGACTTTCAATTAGCATAGAAAATCTAGACAATTTTGAACTTCTTTAAAAAAGCATAATCATTTTTCCATATCCAGGCTTTCCCCAGTATTTTTGTGTTTTTCTTTTCAGAGCATCTAGGAAGTATTTTGCCTAGTGATTAAAGTCCTGGACTCTGCAGCCATATTTTTTGGCCTTAATTTCCGACTACCAAATTGGGGCAAGTTATAGAATGTCTCTCTGCCTCATTTTCCTCATATATACCATGTGAATAATGATACCATCCATATTCCCTGTGTTGTCTTGTGCATTCAGTAAAGATATTGAAAGAACTTAAAGGTTTGTCTGGAACATAGTAAGCACAACATAGGGGACACATACATGTCTTGTGTTCCACAGAGAATCCCAGTTTAGACCTGTTGTCCTAAACTGTCCATAGGTAAATACTCTTACCCTCAGTAGTGCTTTTGTGGAAATAAGTTTTATAATCATTGCATATTTGAAAATTAGCTGTAAATTTTTGAGATATATTTATAATTTTTATATGGTTAATATTATATAAACAGTTTTCAACTTGATTACTGAACTCTACATAACATAGACAGAATTCTTCCATGTCAATTAAATTTTTATAAATCCTTTTAAATACTTGTAAAGTTCCCTAGAAGGAATATTCTATAATTTACTTATGTATAATTCTATTTTTTGATATCCATCAGAATAATTCTATGATAAATATTTTGTCCACATAGTTTTACTACCTTCTGTTGAATTACTTACCATGCTAAATTCAAATATTTGAATCAAAAGTAATGAACATTTGGTGGGTTTTGATGATGTGTCTTTGGCTATGGAGAATTTCAAATTAATCAAGAATAAAAAAGACAACCAAATGCAGGGTTTTGCTGAGGCTGCATTTCAGAGTTGACATTACATAGAAATTTTGGTTGATTCTTTCATTTGACCTTTATTGCTGAATGCCCTTTTTATCTTGTGTTGGTAATGATGTTCAGGTTTCTCATCTGTTTGGTATTCCTACACCATATCCTAGCTGTCATTTTGTGCTAATTTTCCATAAATTATCTAGCAAAAACAAACCACTCAATAACAAGGAATGAATTGAGTGTGTGCCCCTTTGACTTACGATTGCTGGAGCTGGAGGTCTCCTGTGGCCAAAGAAAAATATTCAGCATGTCAGTGTTGTGTCAAACACCAGTTCTGAAGTCATCAGGTAATCTCAAGTCTCCAAGCCTGCCTGTTGCTGTGGGTTCCAAGAGATTTGCAGTATTGTTTTAAAGGAAATAGGAAATGTCAGACTGTGTCCCTTAGGTTTGATCTCCTGAGTAATGGCTCATATGTGTCCTTTATTAGATGGCCTTTTGTCTGCATAAAACAAAAATATTCTGTCTGCTTGGAATCTGTGCTCTTGTATTTGATTCTAATTATGTTTGACAATTTCATATCTTCCCTTTGTTTCAATTTTCCCTGAGATAATGTTGATTTTGTTGCTACGTTTGCACACATTAAGATACTTTTTTTAGTGGTAATTATTTCTTTATAGTACTACAATATAGAACTATGTTAATAGGATAAAGTTTTCATTTAATCAAATAAATCTAAAAAAGAACTGAAATTTTAGAAAATGTTAAATTGTAATAAATTTGCAATGGCAAGGACAGCTGCTATTCCTTAGTAGGGGGGTGCAATAATAAATTTTGTATTTTAAGTGTTTAAAAATTTTTCTTCAGATAATATTTCTCTTTGTTTCTCATGCCTCCATTTTGAAGGACTAAATCCCCTATTTCTAAGAATATTTTCTTCTTCAATATATCTTGCAACTTTTCCTTCTTTTTCTTCCTGAAACATATTATGTAGGATTTCAGTCCGGTCTTTTAACTTTTTATTTTTAAATAAAACTAGGTTTGCAATCAATCACAAAGAAAATGTATAAAAACCTCATGTATTCATCACCCAGTTACTGCAACAATGACACATTAGTGATTTCAAGTACATTATAAAAATAGGAAATTGATTTTTACATAATACAATGAACTGGATCAGGTTATGTATATAAAATTTGGGGTTGGTTTAAGCAGTTGATATAATAATAAAAGCTATCCCCAGTAATATTCATATTAGGGGTAATTAACTCTTATATTTCAAAAGCAGTTTTCAGTATATATATA
>NW_004624779.1:1160331-1222720 GCF_000247695.1 Heterocephalus glaber | reverse complement strand
AGCAGCGGGAGGGATGGTGACCAGGAAGCCCCTTCCTCTGGACCAGGAGCAGTGGGATGGTGGCTCAGAAGCCCCTACCTCTGGGCCGGGAGCAGCAGGACTCAGTACCTTGGTCTGGTGGTCTGGTGTCCTTTCCATCTTTGTAATGTGGAACCAGGTGGCTTCCTGTCTGCAGTGGGGTGATTTGGTGTGTTCTGTGCCACTCAGGACCTCAGTAGTGTGTGGCCAGACCTGCCTGTCTGCAGCCGGCTGATTTGGCGTCTTACGCGTGAATAGGGACCTCGGTAGGGCATGCACAGACCTGCCTGTCTGTAGCAGAGTGATTTGGTGTCTTCCGTGTGACTCGGGACCTCGGTAGGGCGTGCACAGACCTGCCTGTCTCTCTGAGGGCTATTTTTAAAGCTGCTGCACATGGCAGTCATGTATCAGGTGGAAAGCATTTGATGAGAGACCTGAAAAAGCAGATAATTACTATGCTGTGATGAAAAAGAGCATTTCAAAGAAAGAACAGATTGTGAAAGGAACCTGATAAAAATTATGTGGATTCTGTCTTAGAATAGTAACATGGAAACCAGAAGAGCTGGAGTAGAATGAGGAAGGGAAAACATCACTAGATGAAGCTGGAGGAGGAAAGGAGAGATGGAGACAGTGTCTGGTCAGGCATTTTCCAAACTTTGACTGTTCTTCACATTGACATGGAAGGCACTGGAATGTTTTAATCAGATAGAATATATGATCTGAATTACATTTACAGAATCTGTCTGGCCCTGTGTTGAGAATATCTGGAGGGGATCGAGCAGAAGCTGGCAGACCAGTTAGGAAACTTTTGGAATAATGGGAAGAGGAAATGGCTGTGGCTTTCACTAGAATAGTCCCTCTGGAAATTTTTACATGCATTTGAATCTAGACACTTTGAGTAAGAACCTACTGGATTTTTTAATGCTATCTCTTGGGTTTCCTCAACATTAGATAATTAGTGTGAAATGATTGTTCTTTGCCTTACCCCTTTCAATTCTCAATGACCAATTGAAGAAAGATCCTAATAGAATTTCTGAAATACTTTGGAAAAGTATCCCAACCTTCAGACAGTGGATGGGGGCGAAGTAAGGAGACCCTACCTGAGCAGACACATGGTATTGCTTACAATAAAGTACAGTTTTGTGCTTTAAAAAAACCTGCTAATATGAAATATATTTAAATAATATTGTATTATTAAATATTTATTTTCTTTTTCTTTTGACATTATATTTTATTTTTGTTTTTTGGGAGTTTTATTTGGTTTTTTTTGGGTGCCAGGGATTGAACTCGGGTCCTTGCGCTTGTGCAGCAGGTGGTGAAACCACTGAGCTAAATCCCCGCCCCTTGACATTATATTTTAACAAAATTATTATGATAAACAAGAAAATAAGAAAAACAATTTTTACAATGTGTCCTTCCAGGAATTTGGATTCATACCTTTTTAATTATTAACATGTTAATCTTAATTATCTTTTCTAATATGTTCTCATATGTGTTTGAGTAACAAGTTAGTACCATATATGGAACACAGATGCTATCCTTTTACATTCATAATAAAACAGCCTGATTGGTAGAATATTCTTGTTCATACTCTCTTGAAAGCTCCATGTGTTCTAAAATGTGAACAAAACTGAAGAAAAGTCTGATGTGAGCCTGACATATTTACTTCTGCGGAACTTTTCCATTAGTGTGTATTGGGCATTTGTGTGTGTGTGTGTGTGTGTGTGTGTGTGTGTGTGTGATTTTCTTTATTTTAAATATTCAGGATTTGGGCTAGTTTCCATCAGAATATGAATAACTTCTCAGATTTTTCTCTTACATTATTAGAATCTAGGTAGTTCATTATTTATAGCTCTGATTACCATTTCAGATCTAGTTTCTCCTTGTTTTTGTTTCTTCGGTATACACACATTATTCTTGAATCAAAACTTTCTGGCGCCTCATCTGCCTCCTTCTCTGTCATTATTTTTCTCCCTTTCATATCTCCCCTGGGCTGTGGTCCAATTACTATTTAAACCTTGCAGTGCGTCAGTTTTCTTCTCTGTGGATTCCACTGTGGCTGGAAGATTTGCTCTTGTGTTTTAGTTTTCTACAAACCTTCTAATCTCAGCCATCTCTCACTTTGCCATATGGGCTTATTTTTCCGTTAAAATGTTCATCTCTTCTTCCTGAATGACACAACTTTCTAAATTAAATAGTTTAAAGCAACTTTCTAAATATTTCCTCTGATCTGTCAAATACTAGACAAGGATAATCTTTCCCCCTTAGCCTTCAGCATGATCTTCCCTTTTCTCTTTTCTGTAGGATGGTGTTTAGTTTTCTTTTTTTATCTGGTATTTCTCCAACACATTTTACCTGGAAGGTGAAGACATTTATTGAAAATCAGGGAATATTGCAACTGAATGGCTATTTCCACTCATTGCCCCTTTATCTTCTAGAAGATAGCTGAGCGCTTTCTCTGGTCCACACTGGTGGCGGTGTTGATATGTGCAGCCCCTTTCTGTAGCCGGCAAGCATTTGTGAGAACAGTTAAACTGTGCTGAGGGAAGGTGCACTGTCCGCATCCAGGTACACAAGATATTACAATACTCAACATACACTGCTCCAGGAATAAGGGGTGGAGGAGACAGCAAGCTGCTTTGTAAATTGTACACGTGACTGCTTACTGGGAGGGAATTCAGAAGAAAGGCCATATTTTGTTTGGAAATTAATTTTACACGGCTGGTTGGGCCTGGTGCAGTTTCTGTTTTGCTTTATTATAGTCTGTCTCCATTGTTAACTAAAATTCATTGAAAATCTATTGTATTAAATAATAGTGTATAATATATGGAAGGGAAGGAAAGAAAAGAAGCTGAGCTCAGGCTTGAGGAAATTAGAGGAAAGAACTCCCAGAAGCCCACGCAGCTAACTCCTGGGTCACTTGGGGGTAACAGATTGCTTCTAGCACCCAGACTCTTTGTGTCCACAATAAGCCTGTTCTCCAGCACACTGCTCACTTGGCCTGGCATACCCCTGCTGCTGCCGCTGCTGCTTCTTTTATCATAGCTTCTGTCTCTTAAGAAGGTCAGCTCTGCAAGGTGTGGCAGTGACCAATAGTTGGTCCCTCCAAAAGCAGGGCTGAACTGTAAAGGAACGACTACTTGTTTTCTGGGACACTCGAGGAGCCTGACTCAGGATAGTAGCAAAGCACAAACTACTATCTCATACAGTTTTTATATCCAGAAAATTATTCTGTCTCACAAAGTAAAATATGTGTAAGATAGTGTAAGCTAATTGTTCTTCCGGTTGGTAAGAAACTGTTAATCTATTGTCAGTTTTAGTGGTCATTTTTATTCATTTCTTCTTCTGTTCTCCATCCCCTCTCCTCCCCTTTCACCCCTCTTCCCCTCCTCCTCCATCTCCCTCTTATTTCTTTCTTTGCTTTCCCTGGAACTTGGTTGAGATGCCTTTATATACTACCGATTTAAAACTGGTCACATTGTTAGGATTTGTTAATAGAATCAGTAACATTTAGGAATGACATATAATTTTTATAAGGACCAATTCTAGGAATAATGAATGCTTACTTGGAAAAAAATATTTAGTTTAATTTCCTGTCAGTCATACCTTCACTCAGGTAACAAATATGCACTGACCTCTCATAACCTGAGCATGTTGCCAAGCCCTGAACCTAGAGAGTGATTAAAACACATCCACTACGTGACCTCAAGAAATGTGCATGCACAATTAATTACTTAGAACAATAAGTGCATCCTGGAAAATAAGGTGTAATGAGAGCAAGTTACCTAAGATGATACTGTTGTCTGGAGATTGCATTAGTTTCCTCTAGTTGCTGTGACAAACCACCACAAACTGAGTAATTTGCAAGCCATGGGAATTTATTCTCTTATAGTTCTAGAAGTCAGAAATCTGAAATAAATGTCACTGTTTCAAAATTAAAATGTTAATAATTTCACATTCCCTTGAATGGCTGTAGGGGAGAACACTTTTTACCTCTTTTCAGTTTCAGATATTCCTGAACTTGTGGCCACATCACTCCAGCCTCTACCTCCATATACCTATTGTCTTCTTTACTGTTTTAAAGAAAAGAAGTCTCCCTCCATCTTAAAAATATAGGGCTTGGCTGAGGATTTAGCTCAGTGGTTTCGCCACCTGCTGCGCAAGTGCAAGGACCCGAGTTTGATCCCCGGTACCAAAAAAATATATATATAATATATATATATATGGCTCATCCATATAATTCTGTATAATATCCCCATTTGGAGACACTTAATTTAATCACATTTGCCAAATCTCTTGTTAAAACTCACTACAGCTGATTGGGCAGAGTCTAAAGTTTTGAAAGTTCTCAAGCAGAGAAGGTGGAGAGTGTAAATCCTGAGGAACCTGGCAGAAATTGTGTAAGGAATTGGAAGAGGGAATGAGAGGAACGTACTGAAAGTGAGGGAAACATTGGCCAAATGTACCTATGCATATAAAAATACCAGTTCTTCTGGACCAGAAACATCCATTCTACTTGGACTCCAAGTGTCTTCAGAAATCTTGTGTGTACATACTGTTTTTTCATGTACTGAGAGAGCCAAGTCTGTTTGTGGGGTAATCACAGCTATTAGGAATCTCAGAGTCCCAAGATACACATAGCTCTGTGGAACTAAGCCTAGCTGCTTTCTGCACAACTGAGTTTGCCAAGAAATGGCTCCAGAAGCAATTTTCTCATATAAACAAGTGGATACAAGTAAATTCACTTACTCTTAGATTTTTTTCTCAGAAATGTTTGATAGTAGGAACTGGTCTGTAGTGTAGTTAAGGTGAGACATAGATAGAAGTCTTAGCTATTCTTCCTCCTTGTCCCTCTATAATAACTATGTTATTAAATCTATTAAGTTTTATGTTGTGATTCAATAGATGACAAAGGGCAACTTTTGGACATGACTTTAAGTTGGAATTGGAGACTAATTGTTTTTAAAATAAAAATGGCTAAAGTGCTATTTTCATTAGGAAAAAGCTATCAACAAATCTTTTCAAACTTACATTGTCGTTTTGCTTTTGTAATACCGGAGACTGAACCCATGGCCTCCACCTGAGCTGTAGCCCCTCCTCCAGCATTCCTTTATTAAAAAATTATTTTTAAATTTCAAATGTGTTTTATGGGCACAGGAGCTCACCTTGTTTGCTATTGAAAGTAAAAGTACTGTATAGGAAAAGATTGCTGTATATGTGTATGTGTGTGCATGTACAGCATATGTAAAAATGTATATATGCACATAATGTATATATATGCACACACACATATATAAGTATATATTTACATATATTAATTTTCATGTTACTAGCCTAGGATATAAGTATCTTAACTGATTTATTTGGTAAAGCCTAAAATAAGAGCAGAAAGTTGTTCATAACAAGAGTTACAAAAACAGAGCTTTTGACTAATTTGACAAGTTCCCATTCGAGATCTAAGGATACAAGGCCCACATATCGCGACCATTCAGCTCATAGAGCACTGGTTATTGGCTTGACTTTGAAAGTTTGAAAATGATGTACTCCTATAAAGTCATATCCTTTATCAAAATACAAGTTTGCAAACACAAGAAAAAGAAAATGATTCCATTAAATGTATGATCAAATATTTAATAAACTTGATAAAATGCATCTTCCACCTAATTAAAGTCGTATCATCAGTGTGTGTTTACAATGCACTCACGTGTGTTCTATCTGGTGTGGAAGCAACACCACTCTTTAGACTTAACCTCTGCTTTGTGGTGTATCTCAAATTATTTCAGCCTGGAGATCATTTTTCTGTAGTGATTGAACACATTACCCAGAGACTGTATTCTCCATGGAGGGTACAGTAAAAATATCAATTAAAGAAATTAAGTTCAGGAAAATATTAACTATTTGCTCTACTAAGTTCTCAAAAGATACACTTTTTTTCATTAAATCATATACCAGACTCCAAAAGACTAACAACATATAAGGAACTTAACATCATATAATTTTGCATAATGCAGATCATGCAGGCAATTTCCCACATGGTGTCTTGTGAGGAAAGTTGATGTATACTTACACTTTAAAATGGCAGTTGGAAATTATTTTCATTGCATTGCTCATTTTCTGTTATTTAAAGACTCATAAATTGTGCTTAAGAGTTCAGCAGTTTATCAAAAGATGGTTTCTAACCTGTCCAGGTACTCTTTTTATTAACTAATAAGTTCTAGCTGAATTCTAGTTTTCTTTTGACCTTCACTAACAGAAAACAGGTAAAGTTTTGAAGTTTTGGGCTGAAGGATAGTGTCTCCTTTGTTATGTAGCCTTATATAATTGTCATTATATTTTCATTTGCCCTTGTCTTAAAATGTCTATGCCTTTTATTATAAGCTGTCTCAGAGGCTTTTCTGGAAATGCACAGTGCATACATACAAAATGATGAAATAAACGTACTTTCTTATTTTATTTTAAAAGATGTTTGGGTTGAACTAAATGACCTTTAAGGTTCCTTCTAGCTCTAAATTTATGTTGCTGTCACCAAAGACAGATAAAAAAATCCATTAAGCTATAGGCCGAGAAATGAATGCCAAGCACTGTATTTCTGCCATACGTGTATTTCTTCTTGAAGGTAGAGTGCCGGATTCAGCAGTCTGCTAAAGATCTTCACAGCCTTGTGGTGATAAAACATGAGAACTAGTTACTTGTAAAAATCCCAATAAAAATATATATTTAAGCATAAAAAAGAAGACCTTAATTATATCTTGTGAGTCATTTATGTAAACTTGGACAACTAAACTGAGCCTAATGAATGTAGCTAATTTAATGAAATTAGTCACATTTGAATATTGTCACAATCTTGCTATCACATTAACATTAAGTATGATTAAAATTTATTCTATGTGCTTGTATGGTCTCCTAAGCATCAGCTGTCAACACTTTTGTGAAAAAACAGCTCTGTAATGCTCTTGAGAAACAATTCAGAGCAGGTGGGTGGTCTTTCGCTTTAGAGAATAACAACATTTTTAAGGGTAACATTCCTATTTATTTGCAGAAAAAACAGAGGAAAATGTCTTTGGTTTTATTCATTTTTTTGATCGGGCGATAAAAATAATTGAAAATATGGAAAATGCTAGGTATTATGTACTGATAATTTCCAAAGTTGGCTATATTATTTTTAAGGCCAGGTGAATTAGAATAGAAGCATAAATAAACCAATTATAGTTTAAGAGATGAGCTCGTGGAATATAAATATTACTTTAGAGTAATAAATTTCTGTTGAGAAAAATAGAGTATAATTTTGATGAAGTCCAAAGGAAAATTTGTTTACATTTGGGCAGCTTCTAGATTTTTGTATTTGCAGTTCTATGTGTAGTGAGTGGGCTTAACAGAATACCCTCAAAGTTTATGTTTACTAAAATCTGTGACTTTATTGGGAAATGGGATATTTGCCGATGTAATTTAGCTGAGGACTGTAGTGAGGTCCTCTTAGCTAAAGATGCCCCTTACATCCAATGCAAGTGTCCTTGTGAGAAATAGAAAGGAAAATACAGAAACGCAGAGAACAGCATGTGAAGATAGAGGCAGACACTGGAAAGATGTAGCTTTAGCTAAAGAGTGGGGTTATTAGAAGAAACTGGAAGAGGCAAGGAAGAATTCTTGCTTGGAGTTTTCATAGAGTATGGCCACGCAGACACCTGATTTCAGATGTCTAACATTAGGACTATGAGAGAATCTTTTCTGTCCTTGTAACTCACCAGGTTTGTGACAATTTTTCATGGTGACTCTAGGAAACTAGTACACTTGTCCTTCAAAATTTCAAAATTCAGAATTCAAAAATTCTGTTATTTTAATATATTGCAAATTGGCAAGCAATACCTGGGTCCAATATTTCCTTTGAACAGTTTATTGGCAGTCTTATATTGTACCCTGTAAATAATTTTCAGATATTTTATGCAATCAGGAATTGTTTTTAATCTGGTTTAATACTGATGTCAGTTACACTTGAATAAATTAAAAAATAAGATTTTAGGAGTGTTTAGGGTTTTGTAATGTCCCTAATAAAATATTGATTAAATGAAATTTATACCCTAAAATTCTGACTGATTTGTTAGCTCAAAATAGTATTTACTAGTGCTCAGATAATAGTTATTCCCCAAATAGCATTTGCTTCCATGTATTGGTATCTCATAGTAAAATGATAGGAAAATTCAGTTCAAATTGTGATTATTAATCCTCATAATTTCATGAAAGAGAGTTTTGATCTTACTAAGAAGAGTTTAATTTTGAAATATATTGCCAAAATGTAGCATTTAAAAATAAATATAGCATTATATGGGGTTAAGTACAGTTGATACTTTTATATCTCGATAGTCACTTGGAATAAAAAAAGGACAATTATAAAATAAACAAATTATTTATTATCACTTGTTTTGAACTTTCAATTAAAAAATTTAAACTAGAAAACAGAGCTTTGACTATAATAAATATAATTTATCTTTTTTTGGTAAGTTTTGGGAGGAGGATTAGAAAGTTGAGGAAAGTAATTTTTTTTTACATAGAAGATAGTTCACTTACAATAGTTCTTTATTAGTGAATGTTTTTTGAAATGACCATTTCCTAAACACTAGAGGTTTTATGTATGTGCAAGCATTAGTGTTTCAAATGGAAATAGGATCTTCCAGGTTCGCATAACTACTTGTTTTATAAAAATGTCACGAGATGGGTTTGTCTGATGCCCACCTGGCTACCTGGCAATTGTGGACAAGGACCTTTCCAGATGGAAGAGGGGGTGAAAAGTCATCAGTATCCATTCTTTAGTGAGTTTTTGTTGTCTGAGTCTTTCTAAACATGTTATTTGGTTTATTGTAATGATATGTTAGAAATTCCTTATTGGTTGCTACATAAACCATGCCATTACCTGATTAAAATAATATTAGTGACATTATCTGAAAGATATCACAGAATATACCATCTTCAATAAGAAATTAGTTATAATAACAATAGACCACAATATGGTCTCGATTAATTCTATTTATTTTGACTTCATTAAATTTAGGAATGCAGGTCCAAAATTTAGAAATCATTTATATACAATTATAAAGGCAAATTAATGGTAGAGATGAGCCTAAAATGGTTTTCTATCTCAAGAAGTGTAGTGAGATTCTATAATCACCAAAGGTTTGATCATTTTTAAATTGATGCCACAATTGTCTTTATTCTCTAAACTTCTGTAAACCCACTGTGAAAAGTTATTCTCAAAAACCTAGCACATAAAATCAGTCATATAACTCCCATCCATTCTGAGATTTTTAAAGATTAAGATCTTCAATATAAAGGGAAAGAGTTATATAGAAGCTTAAAGTACACAGAGCATTCAGTGTCACCCAAGAATTTGAGAATATCTAACATAAACCAAATTACTACTACTCAGTTGCATATAAAATTCCAGAACCAGAAAGAGATTCCCAGATATAGTACAGAAGGAAAATTTGCCCTTGCAGAATGGTTCATTGATGGATCTCTACAACATACCTTGCACCCCTCCTCTGAACCCATTTGAACCCAAGGTAGCAATATACTCACAGTGACAAAACTTGTGCTTTGTCTCCTAGAAATTAGAAGACTCAAAACTCTGGAAATGGAAGAAATTTTAATATCCAACTACAGAAGTAATTATATGAAAATAAGTGAATGAACAAAACAAAGCCAACACAACATAGCTCCCCTTCTCAGACTAATTGCTAGTAGATAGCAATAATGGTAGAGGCTTCCTGATCAGGTGTTTTCCTCGTCTGGTATCAGTTATCATGTTTTTGCACCCTGTCTCAGTGAAATGATAAAAAAAATCTTTGACAGAACCCTGTAACTGATTTGTAAACTCAAGGTCAGATTCCTGGTATATGCCTCCTTCCTGAAACTGTGCACATCAAAATACCACGCTTAGTGTCAATCTGAACCAATATTTATTGCATTGTAAAGAAAATGAAGTTAATATCGGCCAATAGGGCATGGTACCAGTGTCAAATAGGACATGCTGGTACAGTCAGGGGCGATGACTGCCCAGTGAAATACTATATGGAGATTTATTAGCACTTCCTTTTAATATTTTATTTGTTAAACACAGATAATTGAAATCTTGTTAATCATTACTTCAAAAAATTTTGTAGAATATGAATATATTGGTGCTTGCTCTTTTCTTATTAATGAAAACAAGGAAAAATAAGTACTTGGGAGCATTCCTATGTAATTGATGTCTTTCATTACCAGCCCTGCTTAGAAGACATAAACACACATTGTGGGTCTATTACTTCCCTAACAACAACAACAAAAATCACCTCTTTCTATTTTTGTGTTTTGTTCTCTCCTTATCATTGAAACATGAACAGTTTTTCAAGTCATGAAACCTCTATAAGGATCCTGGAAATTTTCATCTATTACATGTGTATATTATTTAGAAGTAAGATAATTAATGATCTATTAAATTTTATAATGAGAGATTCAAGTAAAAAGTATTTTTAGAGAAAATTTAAGTTAAAAACATTTTGGCTGCATATTAAAGTCTGCAGGGAGCAAGTTCTCGTATCAAATTCTGATACTAAATTGCTTATTCAGTAATGACAATTTTCTCACATTAAAAATACCTATGTGTGTCTTTTATTTATATATAAACCATATTGTGTATGGTTTAATTAAGATTTGTTTGTAAATATATTAAGGAAAAATGCACAAGAAGTTTTGAATGTAAATATTTTATTTCGGTTCAAATACATAATACAGTAAAAAGCTGAAATCTTAAGTATCAATTCAATACTTTTTTTTTAACAAAAAGAGCACTCTTTTTTTTAACTAAAACCCAAATTAAGAAGTATGATATTTTGCCTTTTAGACACAGTCTTTAAGTCAATGGTGATTCAGAGCATAGATTCAAAATTCTTTGAAATTTTATAAGTTAATCATTGAATGTATTCTGCTTCTTTTTATTATCTACTTTGCAGGATTTGCCAATATTTCTTAGTGTAGTTGTGATTTGTTCCTTCTCATTGCTGCACAATATTTCATTATATGAATACACTGCCATTTATTTGCACATCCTTATGGACATTTGAGTTGTGTTCAGTTTGGAGCGGTTGTGAATGGTGCCTCTCTGAACATTCTAGGGCTCCTATGAGGATCGCAGACTGTGTTCAGATTTGGCATACTGTCAGATAACGGCTCGTATCATTTCTCCAGCCCCATGCATGGTGGGAAGAAGTTGCAGTTGACCCCGCTTCTTTCCAACACTTAATCTCCACTGTTTCACATAAACCATTCTGGTCTGTCTGTATCACTACTGCAATGCATTCTTACCTTTACCAAAACAGAAAAGAATACCTGATTTTAATTAATTGTCCTCTACTTGAAGTATTTTAAATTTCCTACTTTCCAGTACTTTTCCTTATTTGAATGATAATACAGTTATTTTGAAATATTCAGTAACACAGTAGCTGGAAGTCTAATTCTTCATCAGTTATAATTTGATAAATTTTACCTAAATCAGTATAGTTATTTAACTCTGATAAACAAGAACAAAAGGAAAAGGTGAGGAATTCCTCCAATGAATATGCAATAGCATTCTTGCAACTTAACAGAAAGTCTGGTCTATAAGTAAGCCAGACTCTAAATCAGTTCATAGATTAATTGAAATTAAGATATGTGTCTCAGTTTCCACTGCTCACGTGATGTTTATGTTTGTAAAAATCTTAGAAAAAACCATATGACTTTCTGTTAGTTTCTTCTAACCGTTCTAACAACTGTTATTTCACTATTTAGCTTGCAACATGGAAGTTTCATTGAAAAGACTTTTGAAGGAAATTGTATATCCCTTCCCAATTATAAACATTCTATCCTTCTATAGTGTAATATTTAAAAAGAGTAAAAATACAAAGTGTGTTTGGTGCACTGATATAATCCCAGCACTCTGGGAGGCTGAGGCAGGTGAATTGCAAGTTTGAGCCCAGCCTGTTCAACTTAATGAGACTTTATCTCAAAAACAAACCGAAAAACACAAATAACAACAACAAAACTGGCTGGAGATGTAGCTCAGTGTGATGACACCGATTTCCATTCCTAGTAACAAAAAAAAACTTTACACGAAGCTAATTCTGTCTCTAATGTATTTTCATTGGTTTCACTAATAATTATTAAATGATTGTATTCAAGAGCTCAAAATTCCTGGGGTTAAATCCCTGATACATGCTTTACAAAGGCTGTGGTCTTTAGTAAGTTACTTAGCCTATTCAGATTCTGGATTCTCAATCTGTAGAAAGAGTACAGTTGTAATACAAATATCAAAAGATATGTCAGACTGGGTTCTCCAAGAGACACATAGTAAAAGGAAGTTGAGCACTGGAGGATGCTATTAAGGGGGAGTTCTATGACAGGACATGGAAAAGCTGATGAGGCTGGAGGAGCTTTTGTTGAGAAGCAATACTGACTCATAGGGAAGATGACAGGAAAGGAAGGTTGAGTAGAAGCATTCTAGCCTGATGGATTCTAAGGAAGATGTACCACAGGCTTTAGGGAATCCTGGGCCAAAATTGGTCATTGGTGAAGTGTGTCCCCAAAATTTGACATGCTTTAGCAGCCCTGCTACATGCAGGCATTGCATGTGGTAAGAGGAGACAGATGAAGAAATAAATTTTACAGTAAAGCAGCAAGTGACTTTAGCCACTTAGGGTTTCTGTACTTTGAGGGCTATGAGGCACATACTGTTGGTCATAATGGGTAATTATCATGAAGATGAATTTATAAATTCCAAATATAGTAACTAAAGAAATGACTGAATCATAGTTATGCATTTTTCTGTAATTTAGTCATATTATTTGTCATCATTATTAATACACAACATTAATAAAGGAGCCACAATATGAAATCTGCTTGGAAAATTCCAAGAGACAGTGAAGAATAATGTAACAGCACTACATAGGATTTAAATTTACTTGATTCTTCCAAAATGAATAATACTACACTGTACCAACATAAATGTAGCAGTTTTCCCTGTATTATTTTTTTATTGGTGTGTATTCTTTCAAATCCCAAATGGATACTGAAAAAACTAACTCTCAAGGCCGTATGCCTGTCTGTCTGTGCAAGTAAGTCAGTTCAGGGTTTATTTTAAAATCAAGACGTACTAATATTGTTATACTTCTCATATATATTTGATAATATCAGTGTCAAGGAGTTCCATTATTTAATATTATTTGGAGGACCTAGTGAAGAATTATTTGACTCACTTTTTAAAATTGGTCAGTGGAGTACATCATCTTGGGAAGAACTGGGTATTTCATAAAACGTCTTTCATTTGGCTCTATTCGTAATAGCAGAACTTCAGCTTTTCCAAGATTTTCCGTTTTTGTAGAAAATCTGTAACATGCACATGAATAGGTAAGAACTGGTCAATGAGAGGAAAGTCATATTGAAATAATGTGAGCATTCTCACTGAAAAGTCTCTGAGGCTGCTATTATTATGTGAATATAAACACAAATTACTAAGAGGATAGAAACCGGCGTGTGGCTCCATTCCTGTGTTTATCTTCTCAACTTTGCAGATGGAGGTTTCGTTATTCTCTGTGTGTGTTGTTCCTGTGTTGTTTTCCCTTTTCCCTGCTGTGATATTATCTTTTGTTCTGGAGTTCTCATTAACTATACTGTGGGAGACTTATTTTTATGTTATTATCTCAATGGCTTCCTACAATATAACTTCTCCTTAGCTTTTCCTCAAGTGTGTGAATCCAAATGGAGTTCTCCATATTCTGAATGTCCAACACCTCCTCATGCTTGGTACATACTGTTCCTTCCTGGCTGTTTCAACAGTGTCGCATTTTAACTGTTCACTTGTCTTTGTGGTACACTGAGTTGGCTGGAAAACAAAGACGTTAATATGCTTGCAATCTATTAGATATTTTAAATATAGTAAAATATAATGAATGAATGCCCAAAGAATGATTTAAGTGATATAGTATATTCCCAGAGAAGTAATGAGCATTATGAGAACAGGAATTACAATTTCTTAAAATCCTATTCAACTAGTATAGAACTTTGAATACAGTAGGAAGCTTAATCATATGTGTGACTGATGAATTTAAATATTTTTATGAATACTAAGTTGACATTGGATGATTGTCATTGGGGAAGGTAGTGGACTTTCAAATAGCTTTCACTGCCTGTGGAATCACCCTTTTACAAACAAATGAATCTTAGAGTAATGTTTCCTTTACTTACAAAAGATTTTGCAGTTATAGTTGATTACAAAGTTAATAATTTTGACTTGTATAGTTAAATATGTATATATATACTATTATTGGGACTTATCTATAAATTGCATGAATTACAATATGTTGGGTGCAGTTATATTTGCAATTCAACAAGAATTGGTAAGAAAGTCAGATATATATTAACTCTCTGCATATTGATAAATAGCACTTGAAATGCAGTGGTTTTGACTTGATGCTAGAAGAGAAAAATATTGGTTTTTGAATCGTATATATTTTCACTGTAATCATTTTACCTGGAAGAAAAACATTTTTGCTGTAACAGTTTATGTTTCAAGAATAAATACAGTGATATATTTTTGAATATTTTGTATATTGATGTATTCCTCTTCTAGGAGGAAATTCTGAAACCACACCAGCTGAAGCAGTGTGGCTGATTCTACCCAGATCACTTTATTAAGTAATGTGTCTTTCATTTTTCACTACTTCAGCTATACTCAGCGTGTGGTTGGAAATGGAATCAAAGCCCAATCTGGAAATCCTGAAGTCAAAGTCAAAGGATCTGATCCAGTAATAAATCAGATAATTGATAAACTAAAGCATATAATACAGGTAAGTGCTGAGCCTATATTAATTTATATACTCAATAGTAAATAATATGTAGTTATTTCCTATGATAATTGATATCTTTGTTAATTATATCTGGTAATTCTACCTGAAAGTGAATATTGGAATAACTTGTATCTAGGATTTCAGAAATACTTAGTTGTATGCTTGTCATTTAGGGTCAGTGGTGCAATGGTATATTAACAGGAGAACAGTCCGTATCTGTGAAAAACAAGCCATAACCTCGAATAGTTCAATAATAAGAGTCTCAAGATACACGTCATCCTCGCTGAAAAAACTGCACTATTATTACCATTAAAGAAAACACATGTCAGAACACAGAAGATTCCAGGGGTTATCTTCCAGGTCACACTGTGAACCTTGCTATGAAAGTTTCTGTATTCTCAATAAATTATAAGTTGTAAATGAGTAATCTGCATTTTTAGTACTTATGTCCTGTACTGTATCATCGTTCACATGTTATTTCATGATCTACCTAATGATTGTGAAATACACATACTGTTTTACTTTTAATATTGTTAATCAACCGAGTATATACTTCTGTTTTAATATATAACACAGGAAGGATGAAAGTACCTATCAAAAGAGTATTTCGTTGAAATAGTCTATTAATTGAGACTAAATATTATATTACATGTTGTAAATACCACATCTGCTATTTAGGGTTAAAACTATTTTTTTAGTTACTAGACATTTGTAACAATCTATGTGCATATATAGTTTCATTTTGAAGCAAAATATTCTATGGATAGTTGACACTTTATGTCAGAAAATACACCTAAATAGTACTGAATTTTCTTTGTATATAAAGGATTCCAGAGTCACCAGTAAGCATCTCATAATTGTTCTGCAAAGCCTACATTACCGGAGGGCCAGTTTTTTGGGCTCTATATTTAGGAGAATCTCTGTATTTCAAGGAGAGGACATGTAAGGACTGTATAGGGGCTAGTGTCCAGTACAATAGGCTTCTCCCTACCAGGAGACGATAATGGCTATGGTGCTTATTCTGTTGCATCCACTGGGAAAACAAAACTCTCACTTTGGTTGAGAGCTACAAAAGTCAGTTCCATTGAGAAAAGTAGCATTAGGACTACAGCCTCTAAGGAGTTGAAATTAATTCCCTCAAAGAAGAACTTCCAGGGTAACTTGGGTACTTTTGATTGCTCGTGGGCCATGTGCTAGCATTCCTTGGAACCAAGTAGCCTTGAGTGGGATAGGAGGTGAAATGACAATGAAGAAAAGGGCCATGTCTGCATTGGAGCTGCCACAAGATGGCCTGAGATGGCACAGCAGAGAAAGTCTGTTGTCTAGAAGCAGTGACACTAGATCCATCATCCGATCTCTCTCAGGCACCCAGAGGAAGAGAAGTCATTCTTTCTGCCAGATTTCGTCTGGTCACCTTCCAGGTGATATTGATCAAGACTCAACGAGAATCTCATGAGGCTTTAAGACACCTTGAGATATGGCCTCAATTCTTGAGTTTCTGGTGGCTCAATAGACAATGTAGTAGGCACTAGATATGCAAGCAAAATAGACTTCTAGTGCATGCTAATGAACATGGATCTTATGGCTCTGCAGAAAAAGAATCAAGATGGGTATTTGTGGTCAAGTTCCCTTGCAGTCAATCAGGTAATGGGAAAAGTAGAATTGTGCAGAGGAAGGAAGAGAATTGAACTATAGTTTTAACAGAGGCATCCGTTTAACCAAATGGGAACTCAGGCTAGAAGGGTCCCTCTAGGTTGTTGCATTTCAAGATGAGTAGATGTGTCCTTAGTCCCCTGCACCAACCAGTCACTGGATGATGCTACTGGACACAGGGTGGGGTTATGTTGATTCAGCTGTGAATCAGCAGCAGCAGATGCTGCTACTGCAGTGGAGATGGCTCCTCATGACAACATCCACTATGACATGATGTGTAGATGTAGGTTATTTGAAACTATAGTATGCAGTTGATGATAACAGTATAATACACATATGATAAAGTATTATACACAGGTATAATACTGGTCAGCTCCTTTTGCTGCAATACAGCAAAATCTTAGTGCCTTCTAAAGTGAGTTAAGCATTTCCCAGGGAGTGAACAATATAATCTGCTGATTGCAGAGGGAAAAGGTAAAACTTCAGTGTGTATTTATTGTATCTCGTTCTCTAAATACTTTTGGTTGTAGGAAGGTATATAGAACATGTAATATATTAGTGTGACAAAGTATGTATAGTTTATGAATACATAAACATATATATCAATTTGGCAAGAATTCCAACTGTTTTTATGGGATATATGGAATGAAAGCATATTGGAAACTTGTAGATAATTGTAATGGAGTTTAGATATAGGAAAGCCTGCAGGAACATAAGAATTTATTCACAAAGGTATATGTAGGTTGCTCAGTCAGCCTTACTTTCCTCCTTTCTTGTTCATAGTTTCAAAGCCATAGTCTTTCCAAGGTGGCAGAAGGACATAAACTGACTTTTCTTTTAGCTTCTGTGTGGGATTGAGTCCCATTCTTTCATCTTTATAAGAGTGTGCAGATCTCCAATTATTCATAGTTAAGTTTTATTCTGGGGCTACAAGAGAATATCAAATACAATACCCCTTTGAGGTCTATCTTTTTAAAGTCTACTAGGAGGGTAGGATTGAAAATTAGGTTTTGTAGAGGATGGCAGGAAGTCATATTTTGAACATGTGTCACTAAAATATTAACCTTCTATGCCTCAGAACATGCTCTTTCAAATAAACTGACTCTCCTATAGAGAAAGAGAAGTTTTTGATTTTGCCCAACTTCTGAGTGCTGGTTATGTGTGTGAGCCCTTGCTAGGGCTGCTGTTGTGCCGTGTGATATCAAGGGCCAAGAAACAATCCCCACAGTGTCGGTTATGCAGACGGTACAGAAAGTGGTCTGCTGATAGTGAGAATTTATCAATTAGAGAACAGTATAGGTCAAGAGAGGATGGAGATCCTAGAACATATTTCAAAGGGGAATCCACAGATTTAGATAATCACTTAGTGTTTGGATACAACTTTTTTATTGTAACGACATTTAGTGCATTTCTTAACTGTGTTCTACAAAAAGCACATTTAATAATAGAGAGAAATGCTTCTCTTGTTTTTTTGTCCATAGATATGTATGTGGAAATAAGCTAGTCATATTTATTTTCTAGAAGAAAATTTGCCTCTATATGTTAGCCTCCAAACACCTGTCTTTTTGGCTTGGTATTGATCTGACCTCATTTTCCACCCCATAACTTCCACAATTAATCACTAAACACATGGGTGGAGATTTTACCTTGAAAATGCCACTTTGAATGTGTTGTAATAACTAGTTTATTAAAATTATTCAACATATACTTATGAAGTTCCTTGTATGAGGTTAGTTCCAACTAGGTGTGGAAGGATGATATGGTCATTAAGTGAACAGAGGAATTCTGGAAGAAGAGTAGGTGTACAGGTGTGGTTCCCTTAAATCTACAGTGTATCCTAGACATCCAAGAGGAGCACCCAAAATTCAGTGGAGATCACAGATTGGAGGTGTATATTAGAATTGTTAGCACATAGATACTATTTAAACTGTGAAACTATGAAGTCACTTCTTTCCTCTACAGTATGAATTCACACCAGAGCTTTTAAAGGAGAATATAAGACAATAAAATCGTTTAAAAAAATGTGCTTTACAGAAATCTATGAATGGTGTAAATGTTTTAGTAAATGAATTTGGTACCTTGTACATACTTAGAAGGTTCATCTAGGACAGACATGATATTTAATATCACTTAATTTTTCGTACCAAAGAATAAACAGTGTTCGTTGCTGAAAATTGAATTAGGAAAATTGAAAGAAAAAGTAGAAAAATACATATAATGTTACAAAACAGAAACTTACTCTACAGAATAAACCTGCAAGGCTTTTTTCTACATGTAAGTATTCATATTAGTGGGTCAATACTTTAACTTCTTACAAAGTGAAGTTGGGATTATAGAGTACATTTGGCTTTCCAACTTCAACTGCTCACCTACAACACATGACAGAAACATTTTTCATGGCATAAAATTATTTACCAAATGGCTGTCACTGCTTGCATCTCACTCTGTCATGTGGAAGAATTACAGTTTTACTTATTCAGTCACTTAAAGATGGATTTATTAGTTGTTACCAATTTGTCATGAAAATAAAGACTGCTAATAGGAATATCCAGAGACATAAATCTTTTTTTTTTGCCTTTGATACATTCTGGATATTGTATCTAAGAATATTTGTTAATGATTTGAAGTATTTTTAATAAAGACCACCAAATTACTCACTAGGAAAATTGTAGTACGCACAAAAGGCAAATGGAAGGTAAAGTCGAATTTCTCCATGAATTGAGGGGAATTGAAGTAGGAGATGGATGATCAGGAGATATGGGTGGTGTGGAGCATTATGGGGTCCACACAGAAGTAGCAGCTTTTAGAAACGTTAGCCTGAGCTGGTGTCTAAAGATGGTCAAAAGATAGGGCAGGGGATTTAGGTCAGTGCCACCTGCCTTGCAAGCACAAGGTCCTGAGTTCGATCCCCAGTACCGGGGAAAAAAAAGCAAGTTTAAAGATAGTCACAATAAATACTATAGTTATAAGACAGTTTATAAAATTTCAAGTCCTTATAGAGAGAAGACTCCTAGAATGAGGCATGAGCAACCTTAATTTTATTTTGTCATTTAGAGAAACCATTATATTTATGTTTCTCTCAAAAAATGCTGAAAAAAGGTATGATTGTTGTTTGGTCCTCAAGGATTATCTCAGGCCTTTCAGCATCTCTTTACTGTACCTGCAGGTCCTTCTGAATTAAGACAAGCAGACTTAAAGAGGGGATTCACACATGTATACCATTTTTCCACCTGGGGTTCTGACTCCTTTCTTGGACAAGCCATTGTACCAACTGAGAGATACTTCCTAGAACATTCTTACAATCCAAAGCCTATTCCTGAGGTAGACAATGCCTATTCTTTGCAGCTCAACTGTGATAAATTCTGTGTAGCCAATTGCCAATGAAGAACTTCACTCAAGTGTAACGTTAACTTTCTTAGGTGTTTATATCAGATTAAATTGCCCTTTGATGATACAGATTGGAAACAACACTTTATTCCTCTCAGGATATCTGATTGCAAAGCCATGTAAACTTTTAAAATTCAGATTTGCTTTCCTAGCAAACCAATTTTGAAATCTCTTGTTGTTTATATTGATTGTTTGTTTATAGCATACTTGTCAGCAAAAAGCTTACAGTTATGCAGCAATTTATCTTTAAATGTTAAATAACATGTATCCTTTTTTAAGAAAATGATGTCAACAGTTAAAATCCCAGCTGCTTAGTTGGGAATGCTAGTGCCCCACTTAGAAATTAATTTACCTACTTTGAATATGAAAACATAAAAAAGTAATATTATAGCAATTTTCTATAATTCTTGTACTGCAAAACCAGTAAGTATTGCAATGTTGTTAAAAGTAGTGGATTCAAATAACATTTTATTTCCTCAAACGTAACAATTTCAATACATACAAGAATATTAAGTTTTTATTAAATATTCATTTTTATAGTAACTAAAACTTCTTTATAAGATGTCTTTATGTATAAAATAAATCTGATTTTTAACTGTGAGGAAAGCAATAATCTTAACTATTTCTTACCAGCACATGATAACTAGATATTTTACAATATATATCCTAATGATCACAATGTTTTGGATTCAGACAGAGATGAGATATAGAAGAAAATTCCTAGAATTCTAATATGATAAATAGTAATTTTAGACCTAAGGTAGACTGAGAAGAGGTTCTTAATTAACCGTGAGTGAATAGTTACGTCATTAGTGTTTGCACATAAAAATAAACAAAAGTTTCTAAAGACATTACTATCTTAAAGTTCCCAATTTCTGAAATCTTTCAATATTTTCTCATTAAACTTTCCATAAAATACATTTTAGAATTTTTTCCTATTCTTAATAGTTTGTAACTGTAATATAGAGCCTGTTAATCAATTGAGTGATTGCAAATTATTTGACCATGTAATATCAACTGACTCTGAATTCCTTGAATTTTACGGAGTGCTTTCCTAGTTCGGGGGAATGCACAAAAGGACTAGGACTCCTTCCCTCTCGACTCTACTAAACACTGCACTCATGTCCCAGATTTATGATGTTAATATTTCAGAAAGACATAAAATTCTAGATTTTGAATTAGCCATGCAGTAGTGACCAAAACACATGTAGTTATCTTTTGGCTAAGAAGCCCTTGAAAGACACTCAGTAACTTTGAATGGTCATCGAATTCAGCAATTAGTTTGTTTGAGTAAATTCAATAGAAAGCAGCTCTCTGGAGTGCTTGGTATAATGCACTGACTTCACTGCTTGCTCTTTCATTTAAAAAAAAATCAATTGCCAGCATAAAACAACCATTTCAATTAGTGTACAGTCAACTGGAAATGAAAGTTTAAGAAATCTTTGTGAAAGTAATGGGATTTAGGTTGGGCATTGGTAATTTATTTTTTATTAGTTAAAGAGTTAATTGTTTTATGTTAAATAAAAGATTATATTCACTCCCATGCTGCTGATCTTACACTTATCATTACCTGCAAAGATCTGATCCATTTATACAGCTGCAGTTTCTTTATAAAAAATGTTGAAAGAACTTTGAAAATTATAACATTTCTTTTTTTGATTTAATTAGGAAACTCTATAGCCATTTATGTGCTGAAACCTTTATAGCATTCTGTCACAAATAAAGGCAAATATGACTCATTTCACAAATTGAAGTTTCAAATTACAGCCAGCTCCTAATATATTCAGATTCTTTTTTTTTTTTTTTTTTTTTTTTTGATACCGGGGATCGAACTCAGATCCTCCCGCTTGCAAGGCAGGCGGCAGCACCAATGAGCTAAATCCCCGGCCCCTCAGATTCATTTTTAAAAATTAAAATAAGTTCTTTCAGAAATTATTACATGTAGAAGATACTTGTACAGTATTTTCATTTGATAACTTCAAAAACATCAACCAAAAAACCCCCAAACAACAATAATTCTTTCCTTAAGTCTCAATAAAACATCTGTATGATCACAACAGAGCCGTGTGCTCAGGAGCATGACTTCTGAGTTCGCTCAAGGCACATGAGCAAATTCTACTTTTAAACACTACTATTTTTTAAATGGTGAGAAGGTAAAAGTCCGCACAGGTTTTGGAAAACAGATTGTTATGATGACCCATTTAGAGATTAAACCTAGAATTACTATATAATTCAAGCAGTTCCCTATCTTCAAGAGAGAAGAATAAAACTTGTGCATGCATGCATAACAGAAATATTCATAATATCCAAAAATTTGAAGTAACTCAGATATTCATGAACTGATAAATGAATAAAATGTGATTTATCCAAAGAATGAATTATTATTCAGCCAAAAAGAGGACTGAAGAAATAATACATGCTACATTGTGGCTTAACTTTGAAAATATTATGTTAATTGAAATAAAAAATAAAGAAAAGTATATTACCTGATTCCAATTACATGATAAATATTAATAAATTATTATTTATAATAATTTCATACTTTATTAAAACATCAATTTTCTTTTGTATAGAGAACATTCCCTTATACTTACAGGTACCATTACTAGTTTACTGAAGGCTTATTCTGTTGACACTGATGGTTTTTCAGTATGCTAGATAATTGTAATCTTTTCCTTGATTTCAGAGTATCTGCAAAGTTTTATCAGCTGTGCCACTGTAATTCCACCCCACTGTTAATCCCCAGCACGATGCTGTGAGATCACTGCCTTCATCCTGCCAGTGAAATTCTCTTGGTTTGCTCATGGCTTATCTTTTTTTCTGCTTAGAATCCAACAGTGCTGATCAGTTCTTATCACATATGATCATTTACTGTCATTGCGCTACATTGCTTGCCCCCTTCTCTGTGTTGTACTCTCCCAACTTTCCAACAATCTTTCTGAGTGCTCTCGGTCCAGGATCTTTGTGTATTTCTTAGTTTAATTTCTTTAAAATCTTCTGTGATTTTATCCAATCTCTTTATTTTCTTGTTCTCCACCATTTCTCCTCTTTTCCATGGCTTCTCCAGAGTCAACTATTTATCTTATTCTAGAATGTTTCCTCAGTGTCTCAGACACTGTGATCTACCTTTGTACGGGCAAGCAACATGAAGGTTCAAATTCAAGATGGCCAGACCTGAGTTCCGTTTTAATTGCTACCCTCTTTTCCTAATTTGAACCCTCTTCTGCTCTTGCCAGTTGCCCAAGTTTATACCTTGAATGCCACTTGAATTCTTCTTTTTTACTAGTAAACAATCACTGTTCTTTCATCAATTGTCTTTTTAACCTGTCTTTCCCCTTTTTACTTCATGGCCACCATATTTGTTGAGATCACCATGAAATCCTATTTATAGTAGGACAATAATTTTCAAACCAGACCTACAGTCACTGGTCCACAAAAAGGCTCAAGACAGTTACTTATATTTGCCATCTCTAATTCTCTTACATTCATTGCATTACACGTTGCAACCTAGTTTATGTAACCTTGTAAAAGTCACTAGTTATCTTTTGCAGCAGAATCCAATAGACTTTTACCAGTCATTAGTAGACTGGTTGTGTCAGTGCCCATTTAAAACAATTTAATGACCACCATGCTGCTATGAAATCCAGTTTCTTGGACTGTTTGTTTAAATGTGGAAATTTGACCATATGTGCATCTCTTTTCTAAATTCTCTCAAAAGTGGAAGTATACAAATGTAAATATATTAACTTATAAGGGAAAAGTTCAGTACATTTTGAAACATGCAGAGAAGTTAAAGGAATGGTATTGGCATGAAGAGCAGAAATTGCAATATAATGCAGAGAAATTTACTTGTAAAAACTGAGACAATTCACTGATAATACCTGGGGTACAGGAAGTACCAGGTAGCATGATGGAAACCTGAGTGACAAAACTCCCCAAGACAGCACTGCACCCTAAATTACTCTCTTATTCCCTTGCAGTATTTTCTGGGGGAAAAATTGCACCAGGAAGGAGCCTGACTCATAAATCCAGACATAATGTAGAGCAAAATGAACCACAAAGCAGGAAATAGTGGAACTAAGTGAAAATCCACATACTAATCCATCTGTTTTCAGAATGCTGGCATTTGAATATACATTGCCAAAACAGAAAATGAGATGATTATTCTGTAGAGAAAATGATAAATTCTAGAGAAAATAATTCCACAGACTGATTAGGCTCCACCAATTGAGAAGCTGTCTTACCATCTAGTTAAATGGTGGTAAAATCATCTATTGTACACTATCCTAACATGATAAGTTCCAGATAGCTTCTAATACCCAATATCAATGGTCAGTCAGTACAGTTGTACAGTATAATCACTATACAATCAATCACTGTATAATTGCTTCCCAAAGATCGATAAGAGAACCAGTTTAAAAAATTAATTATTTGTTAAAAACAAAAATTAAAAATTCAGAATAGTTTGCAGATAAAGTCAAGGAAATAGTCCAAGAAATAATATAATACAAGAGAAGAAAATAGGGATTAAAATAGTGAGACATTGCACTTTACTGTCAGAGATCCAAATTATAAGAATTTAAGATAAAAGAGCCAAGTAAATGGAGAGAATTATCTTAGGAAGTAAGTAATATATGAGTTATTTTCAGGACTGAAGTCATAACTCCAGATTGAGTCCACTGAGTAATCATTACAACAAATGTAAACATGTGCATGTTTGGTCATTTATCTACCATTATTGTGAAATTTTAGAATATTGGTGCTGAGAAAACATTAAAATTTTTCACAGGCAGGAAACAAACAAAATATGTTGCATACAAATAATGAAGACCAGAAAGGTACTCATTTTCTGTAGCCAAATATCTAGATTTTCCTATTAGTCTTGATTATTTCTAACTATAAATTTTGTTTTCTCTGATTTCAGTATGCTGAGTCATATCTCACAGAGTTGAGTAATTTTTCAGTTTGAATATGGCTGATCTTTTTGCTCTAACTAAATGCTCCATGGAAACCCCTCCACTAGCTTTGCATGGCTGTTGAATTAACCTTCACAATTCTCCCACACTCCACTGAATTCTGGGTGTTTAGGGTCATAGTAGTTCATATGGCTTCCAAATCAAACAGCTATTTCTAATGTGCTGGTCTAGGTGTAGTTTTTTCTGGCAAGTGTCAATTTCAAGTGGCACTTGTCCCAAGGTTTGGCATGAAAAACAGTTCCTCTAATGCTTTTTCTAAGCCCTCCTTTGTCATGCATAGTTTTTGACTGGCTCATGAATAATCTTAGCTTTCAGCAGGTATATAACAAGTCCATAATATTTTACAGACTCCATAAATGTACTCTAATCACTTGACTGTCATTTTATGAATATGCTCTGAAGATGTAATTTGTCAGAGCACAGCCCTTTCTGGTTCTATTTCTTGCAGTTCAGTGCCACTTAACCAGATGGCCCCCTGTAGTTTTGAAGCAGTTAATGAATCCAGAAAGTTGGCTGACTTAAGAGAGAAGAATGCTGGCTGGAGATCAACGGGAAAGTCTCTTAAGCATAGAATATTAAAGAAGTGAAATAAATGTTATATGAAACAGCATTTAAATGTTTGACTAAAAGTTTTACAATAAAATTAAAATATGCAGTATAAAAACCTTACAAAATGTGATGGGTCTTATGCATATAAGTTTTGATGTGATAGAGGCTTAATTGGCTTCATCAGAAATAAAACAAATCATACATTTTATAGTGAGTTTGAATCGGCATTTATATACATATCTACAGTGTGGGTCAGTTAGTATTTCTGAAAGTGATCATTTTGAAATTTTATGTCATGAAATGTATTATCAAACTAAGAATGAAATTCATTAAGAAGATGGTAAAATCTAATTTAACTTTCTTCAGTACTCCTTTTCTTTTAATCTTCTAAAAGTAAATGTGCTTGTCAGCTTTTAAAATATGGTCTAATTTTTAATTTATAAGATATATGTAATGAAACAAGATAGTTACAATCTTCACTCTATCCTAGTAGCTTTCTATTGTATATGTTCATTTTTAATTTAATAAGAAAACCCTTTCAAGATTTTTGTGAAAGAACCACATCATTAGAGAAGATGATTAAAATTTATAGAAAATAAATGTGTTCTTAGGCTATTTAATAGATCTTGACATGAAGACCTTATTTCTACAGATTTTAGAAATATTTGTTTGCACTGTGTACAAAATTTAAATTTCATAATTTTTATCTTAAAATATATGAAACATTTTAAGCATATCAAAGCAAGTTATTCATATTAATTCTGATTTAAGTATATTGTGTTATCCTTCATCAGGATTGAGTAGCAAAATTATATATCATTTCAGTGTACAATAGGCTTGCTATAAGGGTTACCTTCGTGTTTGGTTCACAAATCTCATCGGTAGTCTATTTTCTCATGTTTCTGAATTAATTCATTAAAGGATAATCTTCAAAAAGGCTTCTTTTCCTGATCTTTTCAAATTTATTTCAATCTTTAATACATTTGTTGGATTTGTAACAAGGGATTAAAACTGGCATTGTTATATCTTTGAGTATATTCACTATGTCATGGAACATAGAGTTATTCAAAATATATCTATTGAAAAGTGAATAAAATTCACCATTGGCTTGACCACTGTATGTGAAATTTAAACAGAACAGGAAAGTAAATTTTCTTAATTATCTACTAAGAGTCATGACTTAAAACCATAATGACCAATGGCATGCTTTCATTCTTGGGTTATACTTTTGAAGTTCTTATATTGTTCCTTTCATTCATTCATATACTGATCAAACATTGAATTACTACCCACTATGTATAAATATAATGATTAATACATGGGGTACAAAAATGATAAAACAAAGACATTGATAAAAGTGATTATATTTTACATATAACACCTATTTCAGGTACGCTCTTGCTTGTTTCTGAGGTTACTGGTGAGAGAAAGCTTAAAATAATCTATTTACTTTCTTCAACACTCATTAGTGAGGTCCTATTATGAATTTACTGCTCTCAAGTATTGGGTATATAAAATTAACTGATAAAATACCCACTTGCCAAAATACTAAAACCCAGAGCTCAAAAAAAGCAAACATTCCCATAGTAAGCAACTAAAGCAGAGATCCAGGCTGGGGATTTAGCTCAGTGGTTTCGCCGCGTGCTGTGCAAGCGCAAGGACACAAGTTCAATCCTTCATACCAAAAAAAAAAAAAAAAAAAAAAAGCAGAGATCCATTTTGTGGGGCTGACAGTAAAATTTCTGACACAGCCTCAGTGAATTTGCCACTTCCAGGAATGTAAAGTATTCCATTGCAATTGAAAGTAAAATGAACTATCAGAGGTTATTTGATAGGATATAATGACACCATTTACTTCAATTACAACACAGCTATTTTTTGTTTAAAAGGTATTTTGATTGCGCGTAGCAGATGTTTTGACTAAATAAAAGAACTGGTGAATAATGACTTTTTCTGTTCTTGATATTGGAGAATGAACTCAGGGCTTCACGAACACTGGGTAAGGACTGTACCACTGAGGTACATCTCCAGTATTATTTTTTAAGGGTCTCGCTGTGTTGCCCAGGCTATCCTCAGACATGATCTACCTGCCTCAACCTCCAGAGAAGATAGGGCTTACCACAGCCAGCTAACAACATCTTTGCATAGGTCTCCGATTGCCACAGTGATTTTGTGTCTCTTCAAATTTTGTAAAGTACATCAGTGATAATTCTTTTTCTTGTGCATGCACTCTGGCTGACTGCAATTCAGATAGTCGAGGCTGGGCTCAGCTAATGTTGGCTTCTAGCTGAAGCTCGTCTTCTACCTGTTGTTCCTGTGTGTCACCCTTCACACTCACAACACCTAAAGCCTGTGATTGTGCTGGCGAAAGTCAGGAGTGCAAGCCCATTTGTGCAAACATCATGCCAATTTTGTGGGGGCATGAGACCCTCTAGAATACCTCTTTGACCAAAGCAGAGTCATATAGCATAGACAGAAGTCAGTTTGTGAGGACTATCCCTCCGTCACAGATGGAGATCGGGCTGAGTGTGCATATTTTCTAAAACATGGTCAAATCTAGCAATATTTTCTTAAAGATTTTAAAGTAATAAAATCAGCATTGTTCTTGTTTGTTTATCCAAACACGGTGGTGCATGCACTTGGGAGGCTGAGGCAGAAAGATCGCAAGTTCCAGGTCATCCTGGGTTACATAGCAAGAGCCTGTCTAAAAACAGAGAGAAAAAAACCCCAAAACATTGTTCTTGTTTAATAAGGTTTTTTTAAAAACAGTGCAAAACCATATGCTTTATGAGCCATCTTTGTTTGCAAATATGAAAATCTTATACTTAGGATTTGTTAGACTAGGAAAGTCATGTCCTTTTAATTTATCATATAAGAAATAATCTCAATATTTCCATTGGCGATATTGGTAATATTCGGATATAAAAACAGTATAATTTCAATGATACCCAGTGATGCAGATTCTGATTCATTTTAACAAACTATAAAATCAAACTATATTACTAACAGAAATTGTACTTGAAAAACTAGTTTGTGCTACAAATTAAATTGGATTTTTGTGTTAAACACTGGGAATCTAATTATATTGGTAGGATTGGTTTATTAAAGCATAATTATAACATTATCAGTAGAAAAACATGCGCTATAATTAAATCACTTAAATAATCATTTCTTGAGGTCTCAATATCTTGGATTTCTCACTTCATTGCAGTACACAAGATTACTCTGTAAATATAATTTACTAGTAGCAGTTTGCCTTTCTAGGAATGCTAGCAAATTTAAAATTCTGCATTAGCATTTAATAACAATGTTTTCCTGCTATTTATGTATTAAGTTCATATATAAAACATTCAACAAGACAGAAATATAGGATAATCAGAACATTTATAGCTTATGAGAATTTTCAGTATCAATGTGCTCTTGTTTTGTTTTTTATTTTTTGTCTTTAGAAAAATAGAGGTTATTTGGGAAATGGACTAGTCCTAGTTTCAATCTGGAAAGTCTTTACATGTGTGAAGTTTTGTTTACAGCCTATGAACATTTCCAAACATACTGCATATTTTAGTTTCTTATACTTCATACTTAGAAATTGTTCAAGTAAAAAACCTATTAAAACCAATAACATAGAAGAAGAAACATGTTTCCCTGATCCTCCCAACTCATGAAGTTTATCACTGGGATGGAAAAATGGAAATGGAGTCATGGGAAATATAGATTCTTTGATAATAATTACTCTCTTTAATAAGATTCCTCAACAGACAAGAATATGAATGTGTTCAAGAGATAATCTTGAGGTACCTAAAGTACAGACTCTCGCTCTCAAAATTAATAAATAGATGTAAGTGAAATAAACTGAGGGCTTCTGATTTTGCAAGTGGACTAATACTTATTCATGTACTCTCAGTGTGTTTTGTTATTGAACTCTTAGTTTGAACTCAATGATCATTTGATTGAGTTCATTTCCCTTTATACCCTCTCAGCAGGAACAGTAATGTAAAATATTTGGTCATTTCTAATACTTCTGGTAATGTGTGAGCCACTCTCTTCTCTACTATAGCCCCTGATGAACTGGTTTCTAAAGATCTGCTTCACTCAGAGATGCTGGCTGATGTTTTTGTAAATGCCTTTAAAACCATTCACTCTACCTGTGTTTATGCTAATTCAATTTTAGCATGATTGTCCCTGTGGGATCAAGTAGGAGGAATTACATGGAATATCTCTTCATGACTTCATAAAATAATGAATATCTGTGTTTAGATATAATTGGTTTGATAGAATGTTCCTCCATTAACCAAGTGAGATTGAGTTACATTTAAGCATGGGAGGCCAGAGTGAAAAGCCCAAAGAGTTTTGTGTCGGTTTGTTTTGACAGCAAACAATCAGTCACATTGCACATTTCAAGGCTATAAAGGAGCCTCTTGATGATATCAAAGCTGGCTAGGAGGAGACTCTTCATTGTGCTCAGGTCACATTTAAAGATGAGGCCCGAACAAGAATTCCAGAATTTTACAGTGTCAGGTAGAAAACTTCTGGAAGCAAACACACAGGGGGCTTCAGAACTCTCTGACCTTGCAACCCTGGCTTTTGAAAACTATACACCCTGTTCGCTTGTATTGAAACATCATCTAGGCTCACAACAACATCAAAGATCAATTTTGGAAGACAGTAAGCATAAAGTAGAGAAAAAAATCTAGCCACAGCATGCCTGAGATCTGAGAAGAAAGGAGGAAAGATGTGAGGAGGAAGAGGAGGGAAACCTGACATGAGAGGCCATGGACATAACACGAGCCACTAGGGCAGTAACAGTGTTTCACAGACTGTCTCCTCAATACCAGTGGCACAAATAGAAATACTTTTTATTTTTTTTCTCTGAGTACTCTTTTTATAATAATTAAGTCCAAAATAGGACAGCTGAATTCAGTTTCCATCACCACAGTCCCGGTCTGGTCTGAAGTCCAGAAGTCTGAGTTGAGCAGGCGCCACATTTCTTTCTTGTTCTGGTAATCTGCTTCAGTGCTCCTGCATCACCTCTTTTATAATAAAATATGCAATTTGAAATCACATTCTTAATTCATTAAAGGGTTTGTTCATTTATGTAAATGTCTGTAAAGCTATCATAGGAACTTTCGGATTTCGTCAGCTGGCTTTGTACAGTAGAAAACAACTGGGCAGTTATGTATATGTTCTTTAAGACACAGAAATGTGAGCTGGGGATGTAGATCAGCAGCAGAGTGCTCACCCAGCAGGTGCTGAGTTTGATCCACAGCACCACGAAAAGAAAAGAAAAGCGAAACACAAACGAGCAATTTGTTTTAAAATTTAGTAAGTTTTGGGTCTTTCTAGAATTTTGGCTGGGTTGCTTGATATGTTGTAGAGACTCTATCAACCATGATCTTAATTGTCTTTCTTTTGAGGATTAAAAAATTAAAATTGGCGTTGATCCACCAGTTTGTTCTTTTCTGTTTATTGGATGAATGTACACAGCTTGTCTTGCCTGCGTCTTAATTTTCAGTCTAAATTTTCAGCAGAATCTTTCCTTTCATCACCATGTAAGCAGATGTGAGTTTTATTCTTTTTCCTTTGCATTGAACACTTACCTCATTTGAGATTTTTCACTTGATTTAATTTAGCTTTTCTTGATGGTTGATCCATCTGTTGCTACCTGTATCTAGTTGTCACTTTAATGGTTTGCCTAGAAGCTGTAACCACAATAGTGGTGCATTTTCCTGCTGTTCTTTAGTTTTTGTTTCATGGATATCTATTTTCAGGAAATTGAATTGAAATGTCATGAAAGGTTTTTTGCCTTTCCCAGATTTTCTTCTGTAATTACTTTTTATTTACACTTTTGGAAATATGTTATGATTAACTGATATATAAAATATCAGAAAGGTTTTAGAAAATTTTCAGTGTTTCCCAAACATACATTGACATAGATTATTTAATAGTTATTACAAAATGATCTTTGGAGAAATAAACTTTGTTACAGAAGGACAATTACTAAATGTAATTTAAAATGATAAACTAGCTTTTGATGGCTTGCAATTAATGTTCATTTATCATTTTAATCTTCATACAAATTTAAGAAGACCATGTGTTCAAGATTGGCTACATAATTTTCAGGGCCCACTGCAAAATTAAAATGTAGACACTCTGTTCATAAGTTATAAGGAATTTCAAGATGATCATAATAGGGAATGCCAGGGGCATTCTAAACAAGTCGAACACCTCTGATGCTTGCTGTGTATGTATGTATGCATGTGCGCATTCTCTTTTTCTTTTCTTTTTTCAGTTCTACTGTTGATCTGAAAATGAACCTTTAAATTGAGAAAGTAATACTAAAGGACATCTGTACCAGAATGCTTTAAAAGTTATGAAAATATTAGAAACCATAGAAATTAAATGATAAGTAACATTCTTATACCCAACCTCAAATTTAAATATTGGAATTCTTATATGAACTCTATGATAGGATGAAATATTTCAGTTATATGCTTTTGAACATCTGTAGAGAACGTTTTATATTATTTTAGCCTAAACTTTCACTTCTGAAAATTCGAAAAACTTTCTCAAGTTTTAGCCTAAGGAAATAATTCAGAGATAACTGTATTTTCTATTGCATTAGGTGGAACTTTGTGAAATTGTCTACATTTGGCCTTTTTGTAGAGCAACAATTTTAGTTTTTCTCCTAATATATGGCAGTTTATTAAACATATGAAAGTAGGATCCATACAACCTGCACCCTAACGAATTGCAAAAACATCCGCTTACCCTTTCCAAAACTCTCCCAGCTCTTTTCTCCATACTAATTATGTCCCGACTTTACCCCCATTACTCAGGTGAGGACGGTTTCAGGCCCTTCCCCATGTCAGTTAAATGGCTTTAACAATTCAATGTATTAATTTCCCACTTAGAATTTGACATTCTTTATTGAAAAGAATGAGCTGAATGTTGACTAACAGGTTACGTAGTGAAACATGTTTACTAGTGCCCACAGCCTAAAACAGTGTGAACTGTGACTCTGAATTTTCTTTTTCTTAGAAACTTCTAAACAAGATGTCTGCTAGCACAAACTTGTGCAACTTCTGTGTAAAACCTAAAGAATTCTAATTGCACATATTCTTTTTATACTTATTGCCTGGAAGTAATCCTCTCAATAATGTCCCATTATCTGATTATCTTCTATCATTTTAAAATTTAAAACAATACCATGTAATTAGAAAATTATAGTTCTTTCAACTTCTGAAATGTGACAATTGTTCCCTGTCACAGACCTATCTGACATAGTGAGCAGTAAACTCCATACTCTTGGAATGTGAATATAGTGTGAGTTGTTAAACAATTTTGGCTGGGTGTAGTGGCACACACCTGTAATGGAGGTGAGGCAGGAGGATTGCAAGTTCAAGCCCAGCCTGGACAATTTAGCCATGTAGCAAGAACCTGTCCCAAAATAAAAATAAATTAAATAAAGGACTGGGAATGCAGCTCAGTGTGAAGGCCCTGGGTTTGATCCCCAGTACTGAAAACAAAACAACCTTTTCAAACAGAGGAGAACTGAGGGAGAAATGGAAAGGAGATTAAAATAAGAGGGCTGGGGATTTAGCTCAGTGGTTCCACCGCCTGCCTCGCAAGCTAAGGACATGAGTTCGATCCCCAGTACCAAAAAAAAACCCCCAAAAAAAGAAATAAGCTGTGTTACGTATATGTGCCTACTCCTCAAATGATTGTAAACTTCATGCAAACATGTAATAATAAAAAAGAAAAAGATATAGTCTATGCAATTTTATGATGATTTCAACTAAGACAAGAATAATATTGACACAATGTAGAGCAATGGACTTCTAAACTTTTCATCGAAATGCTGATCATTTTCCACCAGCATACTTTATACAAAGACTCAACATGAGGAAATGCTTGCTCACATGGAGCTGTGCTGTCCATTTGAGCTCTGTAGAAATCCCACAATGTTGACAAACAATAGCAGCAGCAAGATATTGTGCCTAAATTCTCCATGGCATAACCAAATAAAAATTTGTTTTGCATACAAAGTCCAGTGTCAGTTGGGGCGCTGTCCTGCATTTCTAAGCTCTGTCTCACATTGCACATAACCTTAAAGTTACTGGCAGCAGAGAAAGAGAGAGCCATAGAATATGGCTGGAACGTCTCACTGCCCCAGCCCACAATAATACAAAGTCCACGCCAAATCATAGTGTTAGTCACATATTTTCACATGAAACTAACATAAAGGAGTCTGTGAAATATTTGAGAGTGAATGGATATTTGCTGAGCATTAATTGTCTATCTCAATCTTTTTAATACTTTAGTAAGATGCTCCCTGATTCCTTATCTAAATCTTTCTGTAATACAAAAAGACTAATCTAAATGAATAATTTCTTTATGTTTCAAGAAATTTTCCATAAAAAACCAAAACTATTCTTCAAATGGCAAACTTGTCATAGCATCTGGGCTACAAAGAATCCTGTTTTATTTTCTGAAAAAGGCTGGAATGTGGAAATTTTGTGTGTCAACCAAGCATGTACTTACATGCTTTAAGAGACTACTGGTACCTAGTGCTATGCAGGATGTGATTGCTTTTCAACGTTTGGTCTCTTGGTGACCTCTGACTGAATGGGAAAGCTCCACAGACCTGTGGACATGTTCAAGATTTTACTTCCAAAAGATTGCTGGGTCTGCTCTAATGATGGGGCCAGTCCAGGAAATTTAAGACATACAGAACAGAGATAGAACAGTCTTTATCTTTTAGTCCTTCACATTTAGCTCTGAACTTGGTACTATCTGGCTTTTAAATTGTTTGGCTGACATGAAATAAAATCTTCAGCTGCCTGCTAAACAATTCCAAAGCAGCCCTTATGCCGAGTAACATCTAAAATTAGTTCTTTTCCTCCAAACCTTGTTCTCCCTTCAGAGTTTCCAATTCTTAATACAGATAACACCGAACCAGTCGGACCATCATTTGGACTTAACACTTTGGAGCCTGTGCTAGGTCTTCCGGTATTTACTATTCTCTGTAGTAAGTCTTATTCCAAGAAAAGCTACTCCCAATTTATGTCTCAAATTTATTTTCTCCAATCTAAGCCATATGCATATTGATTCTCAAACTAGTAGATTGGCTTCCTAGCATCCAAGATTTTTTATTTTCCAATTGATAGGTTTGTCCGTATTGTCTTTTTAAAGCAGAATTTAGACCAAATTGCTCTAAACATGTCCCAGTGATACTCAGAATGAAGGCTTTTAACAAGTGTTCTGTGTGGGGAAAGAGAGGCAGAAGAAATTTTTCAGTACATAAGTTTATTCAACCTGGGTTAAACACAGTTGAATTGGGTTTGTTTTTCGTTTCTACTATGGTAATATGCATTAGAAATTTCTTTCTTTTTTTTTTTTGTACCGGGGATCGAACTCCAGACCTTGCGCTTGTGAGGCAGGCGCCGGAACCACTGAGCTAAATCCCTGGCTAGAAATTTCTTAGAAGTGATTGCATATGCACAATTTTCTTAATCTGTTTAACAAAAGAATTTGTTTTGTTAGAAGAATTTTTTTAGAACTGGCACAGATCAAATTCTGAGAGATTCCTCAGAATCAACAGAATGGAATCCAGGTATACTGATGTTGTAGTCAGGGCTCCTACAGCAGGCATCTAAACCCACCTTCCTTCCCTTCCTTTCCATGTACCTTTTGTTTTGTTTGCACTGATATTGTTCACCTTCCACTTCGTCTCTTAATTCTTATTATGCTTTTTTTTACACGCGATCTTTACACCCCTTTTTCCCCTTTTGGAAAAAAAAACAAGCTATTTATCATGAATAAGTCCCCTTTATCTATTGAAGTGTATTGAGATTTCCCTATTCTTAGATCACAGTGCATAGTAATCTCTCACAAGATGTTTCCAAAGAAGGAAGGAAGAGTTCTATTTTAATGGAATGTTCAGTATAAATCCAACAAAGGGCTTGGCACCTAACATGCTATTTTATTTAATCATCTTATTGTTTCAATGAGGAAACTCATTCTTTTAGGCTAAAAAGTACTGAGGCATACACACCTCATGCCATATGTGTGATGTTTTTTAGCTTTTAGCTAGGAAAGCTGTAATTTAAAGCCAGATATACCTGTCTCCAAAACTTCCTTTTGTTGATTATTCCGCATCACTTTGTTTTTATTTCTTTTGTTGTACTTAATGCATTCTACCATGTGTCATAGTGATTTGTAGTTAAAAGTCATTCCGTCTGAAATGTAAGCTCTATGAAACCAGACGCTGTACTCATTAGCTGTGGAACTATCATACTAATATACATGTCTTGCTGAATGCACATTAATTTGAGCTAGATCAATGATGTTAGATTAGCTATCCATGTAATATTTATTGGCTTCTACATAATGGATAATAGCCTTGTGTTCATTCAAATTCATATTAAAGTATCTTTGGAATCAGGCAATATTTTGTCACACATAGTACATGTGTCCTCCCAGATGCCTGTGCTGGTGCTGTTGGATAATCTTCAGTACTTAATTGCTACATAGTAAGGAATTTGCTTTAAAAGTGATGATCAGACTCCATAGTATGTGTAAGCATACAAGAAAAGAGATTTTCTGAGACTATACCAACATGAGAAACATCAGAGTTTAAAAGACAGGTCAGGAGTGA
Source organism: Heterocephalus glaber (assembly GCF_000247695.1). The sequence goes on along the minus strand of NW_004624779.1, from coordinate 1,186,631 downwards.
CCCAGAGGCAAACATTTTAAATAGCTAATTGAAAGCATTTTCTACATGTGCCTTGCTCCAGGAGCAGAAGTTAAGTACTCTAAAGAAGGAGTTGAGTATCAGGAAAGGCTCAAAAATGTGTTTCTCCTTGAAACTAAGGCATGACCCTAGGCAGTTACGCATTGCAGGTTGCTCTCTAAATTATAATCTTCAGAGTGATGTTTGTTTTTAAATACATACTTTAATATAATTGTATTCTATGACTGATGTTGGCTGCCTGATAGTCACTGAAAATAGGAATGCTTAATTTTTATTAAAAAAAACTGGGCCTTTTCCAAGATCAATCTTGGGATTTAAGTTTTAGTTTAAAATAGAATAAAATAGTTCAAATAAAATAGAATAGTTGGCAGCTGAAGAATTTACACTGACTCCTGGATGAACACTGCCCCTTTCCTTGCCTGTAAACACCATGGGTGTCTTCAAAATGATTTAGCTTGTAGCATGATATATTTGGTCCTGTTTGAGTACTAGGAAAAATATAGATGGCTGAGAGTCCCCGTATTCTTTCCAAAGGCAAATGGAATCCAGATGTTCTCGATTATGTCAAGGTTAGAGGCGATGCCTCACTTCGAGCTAACAGGGCAGTATTACAAAACCCACCAGTGCTGGCCATCGACATCATGTCTTCTCTCAGGGTTTTATCTTCATATATTTTATGGAAAGTCCTGACAAAGGACTTTATCACTGGACTAAAATCTCCTCTTACTGCTTTTGATCTGTCACAATGATCTTACCACAAAAGAATGCCACATTCTATAGGTCAACTTTTGCTGTCTAAAATCAGACTTTTCTAGAATATTGCTGCTCTGCTTTTTGGCTTTTTCTCAAGTAAAAACAAGGAGCTTTCTTTTTATTCCTCAAAGCAGATTAAATACCAGACTATATTATTGTCATTAACGTTTCTTAGCGGTTAGGTATACCCACAGGACTGCCTCATATGTACTCTTCAAATTCCCATTCCAGAGAGTTACAGTATTTTCTTTCATCCTATCTAGATCCATTTTATTTGATAACTATAAAAATTATCCAGAAGATCTCTTCAGCCTTAAAGTAACAGAGTCTCCTTTTCTGTTATTAGAGAGACTTATCACCTTCACTTATTACTTCAATAAAAGACCTTTTATTTCTGAATAAGTCATTTATGCTTCTTTCTTCTAAGGGTTTATTGTTGTGCTTTTTCCTGAATTAAAGAACACATTTCCACACTCCGCTTCTCACCAGATATATTTGTTTGCTCCAGAAAAAAAAGTAGATTGAGCACTTTTGACAAGTACTGTTGGAGAGTTGAGTTAGAGGACATAGACATAGTCTTTGGTCTGGTAAGTTTAGTTTATTGAGAGGGATGTGTATGGATCAAAATATAATATGTATAATTACAGCTTGGGTAGGAGAAGCCATGATGCTATAAGGAAAAAAACTTACTGAGAAAGTTACCCTGTTATCTGCAAGATAATTGTGACTTTACTAAGTAAGAAAAAGTGCCAAGTGTGAGGATAGCAGGAGAGAGAGAAGGGGGAGGATATGATAGAGAACAAATGCATATGATATGTGGTGAGAAAACGTTTAGAAAATGGAAAATTGAGCAGCTGTGACTAAGCTCAGAGAGTGAAGAAGTTGGGTTACACGATACTCGAACTAGGCAAGTATAGGTCCACACAGTGCCTTGTAATAGGTAAGTGATTTAATCTTTATCAAAGGACAGAAAGCCTTACAAGGGATCTAAGCTGAGGCACCTGTTAAATACTTTTACAAGAAAAAAAATAATGGCTCTGACTGCAACAGGTAGACTAGATTGAAGAGAACCCAAAACAGATCATTCTGTTTACATTGAGCTCTTAATCTCATGGAGTCACAGAATGAAGTCACAGACGAAAGATTTTCTTGGAAGCATAGGAGATCGTTCTCTTCTTAGTGACTCTCTTTTTAGCACAGTGTATACTGGTTGACTCCTGTCCTCTGGGGTCCAACAGTCTTCATGCTCATGTGACTCACCGGACTTGTAGGATCCTTTTAGAGGGATGCAATCATGTCCTGGGTTCTGGTTGACCTTGGAGAGGCAGAACCAAAATGTTGGCTATCCTCACAGCCCAGTTATTTTATCTATGGCTTTGGTCTCTAAGTCTCAACTGGGGAACACCTAGAAAGTTAGTTACACCAGTATTGAAGTGGGAGTGGTAGGTGAAAGTCCATAATCTCATGTGGATATCGAATACTCTCAGATATAAAGTATGGCCAGAGAAGTGTTATTTTTTTCATCAGTAATAGTTGCCTTAGAAGTCACATTCTTACAGAATGTCAACAGATGATAGTTATAAAGTTTTACAGGGAGAATTTGAAACCAAGAGCAAATAGCATTTTAGCAGAACAGTTATGACATTATTATATTAGAATGATCAGGTTTTTGTTATTACCTATGAAATACATCTAAATTTTTTTTCAATTGTTGACCATTGTCTGATATAAGATATTAAATGATATGAATAAACCCTTATTTGAATTTGTTACCTTTTAGTAAAGTGTCTTTTAAGGAGAGGGTACTTGTTTATTGAGGTACTTCATATGTTACTAATGTTGAATCTCTAATTATCATGGTGACATTGTCTGGACTGTATAGTATTTAGATACATCTAAATGTTATAACACATTTATTTAACAATCATATCAACATGAGCCTGAACAAGTTTAGTGTCATAAACAACTTTAGGCTGGAAATCATAGGTATGATAAGTTTTTGTAAGTTCCATGTCTTTGAAGGCCTGTTTACTCAGAAAACACAAGTATATTTAATATACCATGAAGTTAGCAATAACTAGTTTCACAGATATATATATATATATATATATTTATATGTGTTGCCCTAAGTGTAAAAACTACGTACATATATACATATACTATACATATATATATATACACGTACATATATATATACACTTAGGGCAATATTTAGACTCCTTTATTAGGTTTACAGGGTGGTGTAACTATACTGCAAGAATTAAAGACCATGCTTAGATCTTTTATGAAACAAAGATAGACAAATTTTTGAAATAGTATTACTGATCACAAACAAATCAATATAATCTCAGTTATGATCAGTATAATCTCAGTTGCACAATAACAATATTTAATAAAAGCCAATAGATGTGGATGAAGTTTTAAATGACAGGATCAAATTTAAAGAAATGTCAAAAATTCTGGTCATTTCATATGTCTAAGGTCTAGATATAATGTGTAATGTATGAGAGTACTTACCTGTTACTCTGATGTATTAAATATGTGTAGTCTTCCCTCTATAAACTTTAAAGTTTAAACCCACAACATACTTTGTTTTTAGGTGTATATACATCTCTAGTCCAAGATATATATGTTACAAACTTAGATAATAGTTGTTTATTTAACTAATTGGTAACTAGCTTTTGAAAACATTTTACCAGCCAACATTTAAATAATCTCTAGCTCCTAAGGTTTTTTTTAAGTAACCAAAAACCTAATGATGAAAAGCACAAAAAATTACCTTAGTAAAATATAAAACCTTCGTTTTTTAATCTGCTTTTGTAAGTTTAACCAAGAGTGTTTTAATATCAAGAATACTTTATTGTTTTAGATATAGAAAACATTTAGTCTCTTAATTATAGCCAACTTTATTACATAGTGTAATTTATTTAATAACATTTGTTAGGGTGTGCCAGTAGTAGGATTCTGGGAAAAACCAGAGAAGTCACCCCTCAGAGGAGAAAACTGAAACAAATTGGGTCAGGTGACTGTATTTTTAGCCACAGAGGGGAGTTTTGTCCAGCATATACCCAAGGCCAATTATCTTAATTAACAATTACTTTAGATAACTCATGAAACAAAGCATATCTCTTAACAATTTCAAGCCATATAGTCTTTAACCAAGGAAATATCAAGTTACTATACATATAATACAATAGGTTTTGCATATATAGAACCTTTTTAAAAAGATATTATCTTGATTGGCTAACAGTCTGGACAAAAACATGTTATGAACTTTAAAGACATATATACCTTTATCTTACCAAACAATTTAAACTAGCTTATTATTAAGTCCTATAAAAAATAAGCATTTGAGCTAATATTATGAATGTATATTTACCTATAAGCCAATTTAAATATAACTTTTAGAGGATAACTTATACTAAAATGTTAACATGCAGAAACATAAATATTAACTAAATCATACATAAACTTTACCAAACTTTAAGGTTATTCTTTTTAAGTCCCTTGTAAGCCTCCAGCCTAGCATTTTTTTGTTTTGTTTCGTTTGTTTTTTACCCTCTAATGTTTCAAGTGTGTTTGTTTACCCTCCCCCCTCAAACCTGTATAACTGGTCTTCTATGGAAAGTCTCAAAAGAGCCAGAAGTTTATAAGAACAAAAATAAAAAGGAAAAATGAAATTGATACAAGCTCAAAAAATCTTTAATGAAGCAGCTTCTGGCCCTTTAACCAGTTACTGAAACAGATTAAACAGGCAGGCAAACAGGCAAGAAAATGTATAGAAAAAGTATTAAAACCTCAGGTTTAATCAGAGTACACTCTTAGATGCATTTGCTATGCTGAATTATAATACTGTTGTCATAGTTTTAAGTTTATAACTATAATTATAAACTAGTTAGAACTTCTTTCTAGGGGGTATCATAGCATTTTTTAAGTGAATCATAACAGAGTTCTTTTGTAATAAGTTACACCAATAAGAGTTATAAGGGGAAAAAAGAGAAGAGCTATAAATGGAATCTTTATTTTCCTCTTTATTATAAATCTAAGTTTACTGTGTGGTCTCTTTGTGGCCATGAAAGCAAAAACTACTTTCAGAAGGATCCTAGTTTGATGATCTACCTTAATCATTGGAGTAGCTGCTACCAAAGTACAGATCCCTTATGGTCTGTATTAGAGTCATTATGTTCCTATAGGTAAACTGCTCCTTTGATAACCACAACTATTTCTTATGTAAATGTTTCTAAAGGGACAGACCCAATAAATGTACAGTGTTGTGATTTATACTTTTGCATTTAGGGAGGAGGGGTGTGTCAAGGCTATGTAACAGTGTAGAAAAAGATGCTGTTTTCTCTTTGGAATCTGGGGTCAAAGAAGTCTTAGATTTTAAGTACATATTCCAAGTCTTATGGGAAGTTTAGTTATACATGGACCTTTCCCATTTTGAAAAATAACAAGGGAGCAAAGTTGTCCCTGCCCATCCTGTTTGTTCTATCTAAGGCATCTCTTAAACTTGACCCATCTGGAGGCATCTGAGGAAGTGTGCAAGGGCAGAATGTCTGATCTTCTTGGCACCTGTTCAGCCCTTTTCCCGAGTTCCCATGGCTCATACTAACTACATGTTGGCTTTTCCTTTCACAGTCCTCAGCTTATCTCTCAGTATAGAACTGCATTGCTGTCCTGACCATATGCTCCAGAGAGAAATTGTAGCAAGAGCAAAGTAGTCCCTTAGAGACCAGAGGACTATGGCTATCAGCTTCCTTATTACCTGTTTTGTCTAAAGCTGTTGCCAGCCCTTAAGGATCATTGAAACTGCTTTCTGTTCTACCAATGAAATCATCTGTGCTGTAATGACTCCACCTCAAAAAAAACAGTTATTATACCCTGCCCGAGTGTTATTTCTCAGAGGATGGACAGAGAAGAGGGGATAGGAAAGTGCTTTTCCCTTTGGTATGAAACACCTAACCCTATGTGCAAGGCACTGGAATTACAATGGAATTACAATTAACAAAAACATATAGGAGAGGAAAAAGACAATAAAAACTCACCACTGGGGTCTCACTTCCTACATATTAATCTCAGGTCTTGGTGGGACCTCCAAATATGAAACAATGAATTCTGTACAAACTAAAATTGTAGTTTCATGAAGTGGAAGACTGAAATCACAGACAAAGGGAGAAAGTTAGGAGACTAGTGGAAATAAAAGATATAATTCCCATTATCGGGGTGGATTCCAAATGAAAGTCTGAATTGCCTTTTTTTTCTGCTCTTATATAGATAAGTAGAGCTTTTTTCAAAGAAAATAAGTTCAAAGAAATGGAACTAATGTTCCTCAAAGTCCAGTCCAAAAGTAGGAAGGAATTGTCTACTAACTTAACATATTCCGTATAAGAACCTTCTTTCTGGGAGGAAAGTTTCTTATCTTTCCATTCTTATGTCATCTTTTATCCCTTTTTCTGTGCTAACTGCCTATTTATAAACTAACTAACTGAACTGTCTATTATACTCTATTACAAAGCTACATAGATACGAAAGGAAGAGAATGAGTTATAGCAGCAATTCCTAACAGTACAGTAAGGAAAAGGAAAAGAGAGATGGACATGAAAGCTGTGTCAGAAGTAACTTCTGAATTACTGAACACTTGGCTGTAAAAACAATGAGAAAACATGGTGCTGTAGTATGACTGTTTGTGTCCCCTCAAATATCTTTATGTTGAAATCCAAACCCTCGAGGTGATGGTATTAGGAGGTAGGAGTTTAGAGAAATGATTAGCCCATTAAAATAGAGTCCTTATGATTGGAATGAGTGCCCTTATAAATGAGACCCAATAGCAGGTAAGTCCTTTTCATCATATGTGGACTCATCAGCATGTTACTGTCTCAGAACAAGGACATTGGCCTTCACATGACATCATCTCTGATGGTGTCTTGGTCTTAGGTCAAGATCATCTTCCAGAACTGTGAGAAATAAATTTCTTTTGTTTAGAAGCCACTTAGTTTGGGGGACTATGTTTAGCTTTTTGAACAGATTAAGACACTTGGTATCAGGAAAAGGACCTAAGTTTTTGGTTTACACATTTAAATGGTGGAATTTCCCAATTAGAAATCATTAGAAGAGAACCAATACATGGGAAGGAGCATTAGTTTATTCTTAGATATGTAAAGGTTGGAATGTTTTTGAGAATGAAGGTCAAGTAAAACTGACTTTGCTGATTTTGTCCTAAACTATAAGTCAGAATTAGAAATATAGACTGTAAATAAATCCATAGAGAAAATAGATCTTGTGAGTATAGATGATATGGTCTAGGAAAATTCCATACAATGATAAAAGAATTGGGTCTATAACTGAGCATTGGGGATGACAGTCAATACGCAGTTTGCAGTTACTGTAAAGAAGCAGGAGAAGCCATTTAGGTGAAGTTAAGTTTTTCACCCTCCTCCACGAAAAAAAGTCTACTCTTGTATCTTTGTGTTATCTGTCTCTCAATCAGTTGTATTGTATCTGCAGTGTTCTGGGCCATTCTCTAAGTTCTTTACAAATGTTTCTTCAACTACTTTTGAAATAGCATCTTCTTGTATTCTTCTCATCTCCCTTTCCCTATATAAAAATTTTTAGCTATCAAGGTATCCATATTTTAGACATAATGATGATTATGTTAACTAGGGAAAACAAACTACTACAATAAACAATACACAAATCTCTGTGGTTTACCATAATTCCTATTTCATTATGTCATCCATTAAAGGTAGATCCATTAAAGTAGATAGGGGTTTCCACTGAAGAGTCATTCAGAGATACATGCTTCTTGGATTATGTAGATCCTCTCTTTCTCTATTTTAATGGAGTCCTCCCCATTCTGCAAGTGGGTAAGGAATTGCAAAGCTGAATCACACAATAGGATTTAATGGCACTGACTTGGGAGTAAATTACATTTCTGCCTATATTACCAGTGACAAAGTTTCAAAAACATGATCACTCAAATACAAGAGTGCCTGGAAAAAGTATTCTCTCTAGATGTACAGAAGAAAAAGGTATCAAGTTTTGATGACCACAAAGCATTATTTTTACCTAAGTTAGAGAATCTTGTAACAAAAGTATGGTTGTTTGTTTCTATTTTTCTTAAAGCATCCAGTCCTGTTGTCATGGATTTCAGTCTACCACATAAAGGGATACACCCAGCATGTAAGGGTTACACCCAGCATGCAAATATTCTTCTATTTATTCTTGGAACTTCTCTACTGTAGTATCTTAAATAATAATATGGATATCTCTTTTGAAATTAGCTCAAGTTCTTAGAAAATAGACCAAAGGAAACAAATTTAAACATGAGAGCCTGTTTACTTGAAAGCCTGTATACTCCCCTGATGAGTCCTTGGGAGCCAACTACTCAGTAGCCTGGGGATGAATTTCATTGGAGCCTTGATATTTTCCAGGGCAATAATCCATTATTCTCTGCCTTACTACCAATGCTCTCCAAATTATGCAAATCTAACCATTACAAGCAAGCTCTTTCTGTATGGCTGACAACTTATCTTGTAAGCACAGTGGTGGTGTAGTGGAGAGCTGCACCATGCAGTGTTCTATTAAGCAGGTGTGAATGCATACTGGTTTATTTTTTGCTCAAGTTTCTATCTAGATGTACCCACAACCGAAGAAACAGTACTTTTAACTTACACTACAAATTTTTGCTCATCACAACTTTTCAATCCCCATGATTCTTAATGACTGACACTTGAGTCAGTTATCTTGTCAGACCTCAACAGATAAAGGTGCCCAAAGGATTGATAGTGTCTCTTTCTCCTTAGTTATCCTCATTCAGATATTCTTACTTTAATGAATAAAAACACCTATTTTGAACAAGAAAGAAAAAATGCGACAATTAACTTTCTTCAATATGTTAAATATTTCTTGGAAAATAAAAGTCTATTTTTAACATGAAATGTATGATTAGAATTAACTGTGCTTCTATAGAAGAAAAGATTGGTGATGGGAAACTGGGCCAGCAAGTTAAAATCTATGGCACAGTGTTGAAATCTTCACAGGTAAAGGCCTTAATATTGATCTTTTATATGGGTTTGAAGAGCTGTCATGAAGATCTATTGACTTATGTGGTGAGAGAGGTTAGAGATACTTTTTCCAGATTGTTTTTCTCCACATAAGTTCTTCAAAAATATACCTTTACTTGTTTTGAAAGACCCGTTAGGAGAAAGAAAATATATTTTCCAGGATTTGATACACAGACACACTAGGTTCAATTTTTTACTTCATTTTTGAATTGTATATAGGTTTATTGTAACACATCAAGACAAACAAGTGTAAATGGAAGTTAGATAAATCTAAGGGTGGGAAATAACCTTGACTCACAGGAGCTTGGGCACTGAATTATTTGGGGAAATCCAGGAATTAAGCACCTTTTCATTTTCCTGCAGTATGAGAGAACAAAGAAGTTGCCATATGCAGTTAAAACCTGACTTCCTTATATTGGCTGTAAATCTCATATATATATATATATATAATATATGTCAAATATTATGTATATATATAATATATATCATATATATATATGAGCTATTTTATGAGCTGAGAACTTGTGAGACCCTGTAAAGTACAATTAGAATCTTTGAAGACTTCTAGAGGCGGCTGTGTTGAGATTTGCAGCAGCCTAGATCTCAGGGATTTCTTCTAAGATTGGTTCCTTCCAGTTAGGAGCAATAGTGATACAGTGCTGGCTTACAAAATAGAGGTCAAGAATGCTGCTTACTAACAATAAAGAGTATCCTGTACTTAGGAGAGTCAGTCATAGATAGTAAAGATAATCAGCACCTCATTTCTCTAAAGAAAAACACGTAACTCTTCTATGGTATATTTTATTTATCTAAATATAACGTCCTTAATTATTTCACTCTTTGCTGTAAAATTGACAAATATCATCATGTTAAAGTGTTTATATAAAAATTAGATATTTAAATACTGGTATGCATTGGCTGAAAGAAGAAAGAGGTTTAAAAATTATGTAAAATGTTCTTACAATATTAGTTATCAAGTTTTCTAGTAGCAGTGAAAAAGAATATCTTTGTGTTAAGTTCTCAGTTTGTATAAATACATATAAATGTAGTTTCTGTGACAGTTGATCCATTTGGCTACATGAATTATGACTATAGTCATTACTGAGATACTACAATATTTGGAGTTAAGTAAAAATATCACTATTAAAAGTCTCTGCCTTTAGGGCTGGGGATTTAGCTCAGTGGTTCCTCTGCGTAAGGTTCCGAGTTTGATCTCTGGTACTGAAGAAAAAAAGTCTCTGCTTTTAATTCTTATATTTTTGATAATACCTATTAATATATATTTTGTGTAATTATCAAGTGAATGGAGATAGAAAGAGTTCACAAATAGAAATTCTAGTAAGGGTGCTAATTTGTATCAGAGAAATTTGTCCAGCTTAATGAGACTTAATGTATGTATAATTGGCTGCTAAGAGCAATTTTTTTATTTTTTATTTTTTATTTTTTTAATTATTATTACTGTTTTAGTACTAGGGATCGAACTCAGGTCCTTGTGCTTGTGCAGCAGGCAGCGAAACCACTGAGCTAAATCCCCGGCCAAAGAGCAATTTTTAAAAAATATATAGCAATTCATTTAGAAATATAGCGTTCATTGATGAACTGAAAGTTGCCTCTTTATATGACCATATGACAAAAATCAAGATTCAAAAGTGTTTCACTTTCTCTAAGAGCACTGGTTTTCGAACATATAGCCAAAGAAGGCTAAAATGCCAATCCTTAGGTTGAATTTTCTATCTCATATAAAACAAACAAGGGTAAATCCCCATACCAGATGGATGCTACTGTAAAACATCTTAAGAATTAACCCTTTCTAAATTAATGAATATACCCATATTTTCTGGAATAAGATAAAATCTCAATGTTGTTTTGATCTCTTTACTGGCCAAAGATGCCAAACATTTTTTTCATGAACCCATTGGACATTTTTACTTTTTTATTACTATGTACTTACAGTACATAATGTTTACATTCAGCATAGGAAGTAGGTATGCATACTTAGCATATTGTAATTATTTGCATTCTCCTTTCCCTCATCTCCCTCCTACCTCCCTCCATCTCTAAATCCCCTTATCAGTTGCAAAAGATCCATCTTCCTGTTTCCTATTGTCTATCTTTTATTTTGTTTTTTTTATATTTTGGGTTTCTCATATAAGATAAATTATGTGATATTTAAGCTCGTGTGTCCAATTTATTTCCCTTAACATTATAGTTTCAAGGTCCATCCATTTTCCTGCAAACGAATCAAATTTATCTTCTATGGCAGAGTAGCACTCCACTTAGTATAACTGCCGTATTTTCTTTATCCATTCATCTGTTGTGGACATATAGGGTGCTTCCAAGATTTAGCTATTATGAATTGTGCTGCTATAAACATGGGTATGCCTGTATCACTGTGGTGTGTTGTTTTAACTCTTTGGGGAAGATACCTATAAAGGGAATGGTTGGGTTGAATGGAATGAACCACAGTTTCACAAGAAATAGCATCAAGAATAAACAAATACAATTACACTAAAATAAAAAGCTTCTGCACACCAAAGAAAACAATAAGATAAAGAGACAACCTACAGAATGGGAAAAAATTTTTGCTAGCTATTCCTCTGACAGAGGACTGATATCTACAATTTACAAAGAACTCAAAAATCAGACCTTCCAAAATAAAAAACCCAGTCAGAAAATGACCATACAAAACAAATCTATACCTCTCAAAAGAAGTGCAAATTTCCAATAAATACATAAAACATGCTCAGCATCTCTGCCCATCAGAGAAGTGCAAGTTAAAACAACACTGAGACTCAATTTTACTCCAGAATGAATGGCTATCATAAAAAGAAATAAATAATGAAAAAATGCTGGTGAGGCTGCAGAGAAAAAGGCATACTCTGCATTTTTCGTGGGAATGTAAATTGGTACAACCACTATGGAAATCAATATGCACTTCTTTCTTTCTTTATTTTTTAAAGTTTATTGGTGAATTTTAGGTGTACAATATGATGACATTCATCATTGGAGATTGTTACCTTTATATAATATGTCTTGGTTCTTATTTTATCCCATATCCTGCCCACCCTTCTTCTTTTGAAAAGTGTCTATTCATTTCAGTTGTTCATTATTTCATTGGCTCTTTTATTATGGGGTAGTCTAAGTTTTTCATTCTTAATATATTCTTGATATTAGTCTTCTTTCTAAGGAGTAGTTGGCAAGAATTCTTCCCATTCTATAGATTGCCTCTTCACCCCCTTAGTTGTTTCCTTTGCTGTGGAGACACTTTTAAAATTTGATATAGTCCTATTTGCTGATTGTTGGTGTTATTTCTTGTGTAATTGGGATTCTTTTTAGAACATTCTGACCTATGCCTATGTCTTCAGGTTTTACCAATTTTTTTCTGCTAGCATATTCAGTTCTTCTGTTTTTACATGTAAATATTTGATTCATTTTGATTTGATTTGATTGCAGGGTAAGAGATGTGGATCTAGATTCATTCTTCTGCACATGGATAGCCAGTTTTCCAAGCACCATTTTAAAAGAGGTTATCTTTTCTCTAGAGTATTTTTTGGCCCCTTTGTTGAGAACCAGATGTCTGAAGGTGCATGCAGTTGTTTCTGCATCCTCAATTTTGTCCCCTTGATCAGCATGTCTGTTTTGTTTTGATAACATGCCATTTTTATCACTGTAGACTTGTAATATAATTTGAAATCCTCTATTGTGATGCTTTCTTCTTTGTTCTTATTGCCCAAGTTTGTTCTTACTATTCTGAGTCTCTTCTTGTTCCACATAAAATTTAGGATTTTTTTTGTTGTTCTGTGAAGGATGATGTTGGTATTTTCATTAAGATTGCATTAAATCTGTATATTATTTTTGGTAATATAGCCAGTCTGACAATCTTGTTTTTGCCTATCCAGTTATACATGTATACTCATGCTTATAGCAGCACAATCATAATAGCTACATCTTGGTAGCAACCTAGATGCCCATCAACAGATGAATGAATATATATATAGTTTTCTTTGCCATAAAGAAGCACAAATTTGAGTCCTTTGTAAACAAAATGTTCTACTTGTGAAAACTCAAATCCCTAACTTTGCGGTGCTCTTTTGGTTTCAGTAAACCTCATTTTGGGCCCTCTTTAGACCTTCCTTCTCATAGTGTTTATATGGGCTCGTGTTGTGTTCATCCAGTTTAGTTAACATAGTCTATCAGTTCACAGGTCTATCTTCCCTTCCTAGACAAGTTACCAAATCACCACTGTTACGTTAATGTCTCTTGGGAATGGGCCCTATGCCCTTTCATTTGTAGTCTGTGTTGTGGTTTGGATATTGTGGTTAGGGTAAGATTCATGTGCTAGGAGTTTGATCGCCAAAATAACAATGTTCAGAGGCGGGGCTATTAGGAAATGACTGGACTATGAGGACTACAACTTCATCAGTGGATTAATCCATTGATGAGTTCATAACTCGGTGGGTTTATTAGGACCTGGGACTTAATTGGATGAATCAGGCCTCTGAGGGCATGGCTTTGACAGCTATTGCTTTGTCCCTGACCCCTTCTTGAGGGTTCCCTCACCCTTGGCTTCCTGGTCCTCATGATGTGAGCAGCTTTCCTGTTGCATGCCCTTCCACCATGGTGTGTAGGCCTCCCTGAAAGCCTAAAACAGTGAAGCCTGCTGATCATGGATTGAAACCATGAGCCCAAGTAAACCCTTCCTTTTTTAAGTTGATGTTTTCAGGTTTGTGGTCACAGTGACAAAAAGCTGACATAGTCTGATTGGCTTTTCTGCACATTCCTCTCCCTGTGCCTTCTCAAGTGGACTGAGTAACTTACTCTTCAATATCTCTCAAGATCATAATTTGCTGGAACAAGCACCCTGACTTGGATTTCAGGGACTGGGAAAGGACCATGTTTCCTCCAGAGTTATGACTAGTGTCAGGGCTAGCTCTAACTAGGCTCTTGATTCACGTTTCCTGAATAACTTGACTAAAGAAAACAACTAAATTGAAGCATCAAAGCCAACCAGTGCTATTAATTTGTAATTTGATTGACAACAAATATAGTTTATATGCACATTTTCTAGAATATCTCTTTAGTAAAGCAAGGCAAAATTATATTCTTCCCTCCACTGTCTGCTTTATTGAGGTAAAATGACAAAAAATAGTGTGTATTTCCTTACATTTCAATATATTTATAAACTGTGAAATGATTGACAAATTCCAGCTCACAAGCTAATTAGCACATCTATCAACTCTCGTAATCACTTCTACTTATTTATCCTACTTATTTATTAAGATATACCTTTTAGGAAATTTCTAGTCCACAGTACAAAACATTAGATCTTCAGTTGGTTATTTTCTCAGTATTGTTTATGTGTGCTCTGACATATTCTTTTGTATAAAGATTAAGTTTTTTATCTGACTACAAAAGAAGCAGCATTTCTACTCAGAATTCTGCCAGGTAAAATTTGGTCACTAGCGTTCATTTTAAAATAGATTAAATTCTTATATATCTTTAGTTACTACCTTTCTAGTTCTACTCATTTTATCATCTAACCTGGTGCACATGGTCCATCAGATCTCTAACAAGAGAACAATGACACAGAAAATGGAAATCTATACTCTGAATGGGTCTTATATCAACCCTTTCTGATTAATTCTCCCTCTGTTTCAACGTCTAACTCATCCTGACTGAATCAATCAAAAAGCTATTACTTTCATACGTGGATGTGTTGCTTTCAAAATCAATAAAAACACAGCTCATTTTTAATATGCAATATATTACAAGAATGAAAATCCCCATTTACTTGAGGTAGAAATCTGAGAAAAAATACAGTATTTGGAAAACTCTTGTTGGAAATATATAGTCATATATGTAAAATTTATCACAGGCTTTATAATTCATCTCACAATTTTTATCACGAATAACATATATATATATATGTGTGTGTGTAGGAATGTAATTTAAAGGAAAACAATGAATTGTTGGTTTATGGTGAATCATTGCTCAAGTCATATGTCTGAACTGTAGACACTGAATGGATCAGGATAGTTAATAAAGTTTTAACCACAATCCATTATTCTGCATTAAAAATTACTCTAGCCTTTCAAAAATATCTCTTGCAAAAATTATACTTAAATTCTTCATTTAGACATTGAAAACATCTAGCTGCATAATTGTGAAATAAACATCATGTATTGATAAGCAATAAGTAGAAGCTGTGTCTTCTATTTGAGAATGATTAATTAGATTTAACATCTGTATGCAGGAATATCTACTTTCTGACATGCTTTAATCACTGCTCAACCTCACTTCTACTATAATTATTCATGCTTGTGATATCAAACTTGAGACAATGATCAAAATTAACTTATGTGTAAGATCATTCATGCTTCTTGGTTTATTTCATTTGATAATGTATAATGTTCATATAAAATATAAAATTATATGTAGAACAAATTACTTGCTTCACAGATGTCTGGCATCAGATTATATCAGTTAAATGAGTATTATACAGTGTACTCTACTATTTTGGCATTTTTTACAAAACCTTATTGTTTTACTAAAGTTTTTAAACTGATCATCCATGAACTTTCTGTATTCTTTCTGTGAATGTTATCACATTGTCATGGAAGAGAAGTTTTAGATCATTAAAAGTTGACAATTTTCAGTGTAGTATATGTGTTTAGTATAAGACAGAATTGAGTTTGGTACATGGATGATGGATGAATTTTTACCAAATGATGGATAGCTGCTCATTCTGTTAATGGCATTTCATCTATCAACTATTCTTGATATGGTTGATCACAAATTGCTGACTCAATTTTTGTGGATTAACTGAGGTGAAAGTGATACCTGTTTGAAGTTTCACTAATACAAATTTTTGCCTACTGAGAGAAGGATGGATTATATTATTTGCTGAGATTCCTTTCTATGTGAGTCCTTTACTGTCAGCTTTCTTATTCTGTCAACCATATCTCTTCTGGCTTAGCTGAAATAGAGGCTTACATTCTTAAATGATTTCTCCACGTCATGGAAAATTTATGACTTATGCTCTGTCTTGCTTCTAGTAAGTTATAAAAGGAAGTAATTTTTCTTTAAAGAAAATGAGGTGTGTTTCTGGTGATCTACGCCAGGGTGAGCTCCATATAGTCCATACTTCACATTGGTGCAGTTAAAAATTTAAAAACAAGTAACTGAAGAATCTGAAAAGTAAATGAAAATCAAAAGATTTTGAGGGTTAGTCAAAATTTGGAGCAGCATCCTGTACTGGTGGGATTTTCCATTGTATTTTTCTTAGTCAAAAAACCAGAACAACAACAACAAAAGCAATAAAAAAATTCTCATAAAAAAAGGTATTAAATAGAAGAAAGAACAGGAAAGAGAGTTAGAACCAGAAGGATAAAATTATCATTAAAATAAAATAAAATAAAATAAAATAAAGGGCAATGAAAAGCATAAGCTAAAAAGATGACAATAAATAAGACTGATAATTCATTTGTTGGCATTTGCCTGCCTTAACTTTGTTATCATTTTTAATTTTTAATAGTTTTGAATATATGATTTTGGTTTATTTCTTATATATTTATATTATAGTCTGAGTAGTACTTTCTAATATTATTATAAAATATTTTATGTCATTAAATTTTTCATTTATTTTAATGCTAGAACAGATACATGTTCCAATCACTGCTTTTATAATTTTACCTGCCATTAAATTTCTTCCCATTCCTTTAGACAGTAATCATTCTAAACCATGAGTTGAAAAAAATTAGACTCTTATTATTCCTAATTTCTTACCTCCTCCTAAACCACTTGATTTTTATAGTAAGATATTTCTTAAAATTTGCCTTTGTACTATTTATTTAATGTGTCTATGTTATTAGACATGAACAGTGAATTTTTTAAAAAGACCTGATACTCTTTAAGGTTATCAGGGGTCTAATTCCTATTTCCACTTTATTTCATTCTCTCTTTTAGTTTTTATAGTTGGATTATGTGTATGTTATTAGAATCATCAGTAAAATGTTTACATTTTCTATACTATACTTCCCTTAAATCTACAGATGAATGCATTTGGTGCCCACTTCCTTCATTATTCACAGTATTTCATCTCCACGGCACTAGAGTGACTGACATTTCTCCTGTGGCATATTCCAGCAAAAGACCTTGCTGTAGACAGAAATCCCTGAATTTGGGGTTCTTCCTAGCGGTAGGCTTCATAGTTGATAGATATCTTCTGAGATTAAAGATAAATACATTGACTGCTCCTTTCTCTTCTGATTAGCTTGTCTTTTCCCCATCTTCTGCTGTTAAATTTTGTTGTGGAATACTGAGGCCAAATTGGTTTTCCTATTTACTTTTTAAAAAAATAAATGATTTACCTGTTTATTTTAGCTCCCACATCAAATTTTCTTAATTTTTGAAGTCCAGTTATTGCACAAGAATATATGTTGAGGTTGAACATTCTAATAACATCAGTATATACAAGTATACCAAATGGAAATGCCTATGATGGTCTGCCTTAATACAGATAGTATCTTTTCCTAATTCTATTTTATCTTTTATATTTTGGAAAGGGGAGAAGATTTATTATCCTCTCTCATTTATGTCCTTGATGACCTTACGTTCTCTGGCACTCAATTTTCATTGTTGCCTATATCATTCAGTTTTTTCTAAAATGATTTGTCTTATATTCTGTTTCTTTCATAAATTTTTCCAGTTTCTAATTCTTTTTCTGGCTTCCTCCTCCCCATGGTCTTACATGTTGCTTGCATGGTATCTTTATGTTTTATTATTTTTTCAATTTTATGTTGGAATATATGGATGTTCTTTTTTCATTTAAATATATTTTACAATAACATATATTAGTAATTTAGAATTGGTATATTCCTTTTTATCTTTGTTCTTATGGTATATATATATATGGATGTTAGACAAACAGCTTTAGAGTTTCATATGTGAACATTGAATTTCCTTGGCTAGCTAAAGGCCCGATTTTCCTGTGTAAGGAGGAAAGCAGTATGTGTCCAAGTAGCCTAGGTCAGGGGCGGGACACGCTCATCATTTGTCACAGTGCAGACCATTCTTTCAGGTTTAGCACATGAGGACGCCATCCCTATTTTTTTTCCTAGAGCCCGCACAGGTTTGGGACAGTTTCCAGCTCATGCCTTATGCTCCTCCATTTGTCACAACTCTGCCTATGAGAGACTTAGCCCTTACTTTCCAAAGTGATTCGCTCACTTTCAGAAGTTCCATTTTGTAGTTGCTTTCTGTGGATTTCTACTACTGAGCCCTAAAGAACGATGGGTGGGGTGCTATTCTTTTTCATTTCCCTGAAGACCCTTGTCCTGTTGTCATTTAACTCTGGTCCAGGATTTCTGACTCTGGTTGAGTTTTTCTATTTCTGGGTTTATTATTTGATTATGAATTTAATGATCTACCACCGCTAAGATGTCTTCCCTCTTAGTTCTTGGGTCTACCAGAGCCTGACTTCCCTAAGCTACATCTTTCTCAGTTAAGTACTCAGTGACAACATGTGATGTAATTTGGAATTAGGAATCTTTCTTTAATGGTTTTGATGACAATAACATTCACAATTTAAAAAGATTATTTTCTTTCTGTGAGAAATAAGGAGACTCATAAAAAAAGGTGACACTGGAATTATGCAGACCTTTGCATATTACAGAAATCCAACAGGTAATGTACCATAAACCTGTGTGTTTCTACATCTACTTCTAAAAATTTTAGATTGCTCTCTGTTTTAGGTCTTATTTCTAATGTAATTATATATATCACAATTAAAAAAATAAAATATCTTGGCTCTTTTTGCAGGGAAGTAGTGAAGTCCAGCCTCTTCAGAAGTTTCTTTTGTTGTTGTTCCTTCTTTCAGAGCGCTTTTCTGTAACATCAACATGTTCGGCCAAGTTAGTCGTCCCTCTCCCTTCCAATTGCGGATTTCCTGGCAGCCTTGGTGAATCTGGGGAAAGAACAGCAGGTGTCGCTGTTGGATGAAATGAGCCGTTCTTTAAGCACATCCTCTTTGAAGCGTGCGTTTGCAAAGTCCAAATCCTGGGGTTTACTGATAAAGAGCAAGCAAGCAAGAAAAATTGAAATTAAACCAAAAAACTTGAGTCAGTTTCACAACTTGGCCTGCTACCATAGGGCATGGTATATAAGCCGGTTGTGCAATTAACTGAACTTTTTCATTTGAAATGAAAGCTTTTATCCCCCAGTAGACGTGATGGAAAATTGCTTGTGATACTAGACTTTTGAATTTCTGTATCTTATTTATGCTACTGTTAGCAACTTTTTCAACATATACCTAGCGGTTTAACTCTACCTCGATTCTGTCAGTGCAGACAGTGCCTTTACAGCTAGCCTGACTTTGGTAACCATGGCCCAAGAAAGAGGCTATTTGTATTAAAATGTAGAGTTGAGCAAGGTCACAATACTTAATTTCAGCATACTCACCTCCATAAAATTCACCTCCTAAAATATTTTACTATGCAATGTTACGCTTTTAGGTACCCATAATTCAATCTGTATTCACATTGAGGATTCAGATCTGAGTACTTTTAATTTTCAGACAGGCTTTATTTCATGGACAAAGTACACAACACATTTTCTGAATGCTTCTATAAGACTTAGACGCTCACTTGTCTATGCTATCCTGCTGATGTCTCCTGCTGAATTTTCAAATAATTTCTCAATTTCTGGGACAGAAATCTTTCTGGGTTGCACCATGTGTCCAACTGGTATATTTTTACTAATTAATTATATTTAATTTTGGTTCCTAATTTTTGACTTCATAATTTATTTCCACTCAACTATTTTTAATCTTAACAGTTTCTTCATAGAAGAAAAATCAAAGTGGCATGACATTTTAATCTTAATTTCATCAACTCTTAATTAATGAACTCATATAATTCTTGCTGTAGATCATGCACTGTGGCAGTTCAGAGAAGGAGTGAGAAAGTGGCGGATAGAAGCATTCTTTCCTTTGAAACACTTCATCTAAAATTATGTTGAAATTTTATTTTGTTTTATTAAATTTAATGGACTTCTGTCACTATTTTGATCCCAATTCTGCATTTGTACTTTGCTAGATGGGAGGGAAACATGAAGAACTGGAATTTTTCCTGTCCCCCACCAGTGACCATGGTACTTGACTTAGAGTAGGGGCTCTGTAGTTCTTGGATGAATGGAATGATGATCGAATTGATACAACAGAATTGTAATGTTTATTCTTGGTATTATTTGTTTCAGGCTAATAATGTACAACAAGTAAAAGAATAATTTTAAATAAAGAAACCATTACTGATTAATTGCAATACCAGGGTAGGTACTCACTCACTCACTAAATGAATACTCACTGAGCATCTACTACATTCTGGGCACCATTTTCAGTTGGGGATACATTGGTGAATTTCCTGTGGAGTTCACTGTTTAATTGGGAAAGGAGGATTTGGTGAATATTATTGTGGTTTTGTTTTATTTTTGACACTATAAAATTCATCCACTGAATTATTTCTTCAAGATAATTACTTTTGTTTTGTTTTTGTACTAGGGATCAATCTCAGGCCCTCATGCATGATAGGCAAGCATTCCATTACTGCATAACTTCTTTCTAGTGATAACAGAAATATTCTATAGATTTATAAAATATATGTTAGGGAGTAACAAAATATCTGTCATGTTACTAGCATAATCATTTACTTAACATCGTGATTTCTCTCCGGTGGTTAGGTTTTGGACAGCATGGCTCACTGAAATGATCTGACAGGTCTTATATTTGAATCTCTATTATAACAAACCGGAATATATTGTAGTTATGATGTATTACATAGCAGAAGGAAGGTAAAGCTATAAAGTTGATGTAAATTTTCCATACAGATCCACTTGTAGTATATTTTGTTAGTATACATGTCAGCTATGTTTTGGTTTTTCCTTTTTATGTGATTATCATCATCTAGGAAAGACATATGGTATGTCAATGGTATAGCTTATTAGGGTGTTTGACAAAGAAATATTAAGAATGTGCACCAGATGGTAATTAGCTCTGTAAGAGCACAAATGATTACCAGGTAGTTTCCAGGTATTTGATGCTGCTCTCTCATATTGGTACTTAAATGTAACTTGTAGTACATTGGCAAACAGCATTTTACATACCAATATTTTAGCTTTGAAGGTCCTCTGCTTGCTGCTACCCATTAGGTTGATGTTAACTGACTGGCACTATTACCTAACAATCCACTCAAGGATAGAATGGGGAGAAACTCAAATTCATATCTTTCCACCATTTAAATTTTTTAAAAATCCGATACCACCTCCAGGTTTAACCTAGGCATCCCCTTCATTTGTGTCCACTCAGTCAAATCATGGCTATTACACATGACTTGTCATTATAAAGACAGCTAATTCCTAACTATGAAAATGAACAGTCAAGGATTAGAAAAGGAAAGCATTTATGTCTCGAATATAATAGACTTACAAACTCAATTTGTTCATGAAGGCTGGTTGTAACTCCAGTTGGTTGTAAGTAAGAAATAATGGAAATTCCCATAATGCATTCCGAACCTCCCAAAGCACCCCTTTAACTAAACTTTTGTAATAAAAAAGGGTTGTACAATTTGTGTAATTTACCAACAACACCAATAATTTTCCTAGTATATTCCCCAAAAAGTTATAAAATGTGCCTAGTTTACCAGAAACAATAATTTCATAGTGTACTCACCATTCAAGCTGACATCTTTGGCTTGCAGGACGGGAGGATGAAATGGAAGGTGGTTATTGTTTGGAAGGAGAGTCCCCTTCCATAAGAACATCAGGAATCTGGCTCTATTGTGTCCTTGCTCTCCTTGGGAGAGTCTGTAGTCTACTAGGACCCGCTTATGGTTCAGTAGCTGTCAACCTTTTCAGAACTAAAAACTGGTCTAAGGTTGTCTGTTTCTGTCTTTTGTTTAACACTGATCTGTAGTATGACATGATGTTGTCGTTAAGCAAATGAATGCAATGATTGGCATTTTCCCTGTCTGGGTGGTATTCTCTACAAATGTTTTTAGTTCTGTCCATTTTTTCAGCATTTCCTTTATTTAGAAGAATTTTGTTTTACATTGATTGTTGATACTCCGCGCCACTTCAGAAACCTCCTCAGCCATTTTCTTTTGCTTAGCCAGGAGTTGCTAAAGTTCCTATGTAGGCAATTCCTCTGAATATTCCTCCACCCATTCCTCAACATCAACACTGTCTACCTGCAACCCAATGGACTCTGCTATAGTGACAATGTCATCAACCACAGGGTCAGTTAAAGGCTCAGGTTCCTCTATACAGCCTTCACAGTCTCTCTCCTGTATAATTTTAGGCCACACTTTTCTTCCATGCAGATCTCAGTGTCCTTAGAGGGATATTGTCCCAAGATTTCTCAATTAACCCCACACAGGAAAGGATGGTGTAATGTTCCTTCCAGCACTCTTTAAGGGTTAAATATGTATCTGAGACCATCTGGAAGCATTTAGGAACAGTTCCTTGGTATATAGCTTCTTAAAGTTACATATGACCTGCTGATCCATAGGCTGCAGTAGAGGAGTTGTATTGGGTGGGAGGAACTCAACTGAGAGCCATGGGAATTCTTTAGCCCATTCTTCCAAATCTCCTGGGTGAGTAGGGCATTTTCCATGATAAGGAGAGACTTGAGTGGTTAAACTTTGTCCTCTAGATATTTCTTAACAGTAGGACAGAAAGCCTCCCTGATCCACTGAAGAAAAAGTACTCTTGTTACCCAGGCTTTTGTGTTACATTTCCAAATGACCCTTGACCTATTCTTCATGACTTTGAGGTTTCTGAGAACTCTAGGGGTCTCACAATGGTAAACAAAAAGGCTTTATCTTAAGGTCACTGCTTTCTTTGGCACACAGCAAAAAGTTTAGCCTATCCTTCATAGACTTGTGGCTTGGCACTTTCTTCTCTTCCTGGGTAACGTATGTTCTCCTGGGCATTTTCTTCTAGGAAAGGCCAGTTTCATCACAGTTAAAAACTTGATGAGAGCAGAAGCTGTTTCTCTGTTATCAGTTTGAAGTGATTCATGTAATTTTCAGAAGCCCTTTTGTCAGCATCTGCTGCTTCACCATGCCTAGTTACGCTATGAATCCCAGTTCTCATTTTACAATTGTGAAGCCATCCCTTACTGACACAAAATATATCACCATTATTACTCCTTGATGGATTATCCTTTAGGAGATCTGCATTTATAACCATAGTTTTTGCACAAATTAGAGACTCAGGCTATAGCCTCCATCTGCCTTTCATTTATCCATACTAATAATAGCCTTTCTACCTCATCTAACACTGTTGATTCTGACTTACTAATTTGAATACAACAGTAGCTTCCTTGTACAAATCTTTTCTCTGTAAGATTGTTGAGATAGTGGATTTCAAACATGCTGTACATATTAGAGAGGTTGATCACACAAACAGCACTCTCATATTTCTCCACAATTTCCTTCTTGTGATTGCTTTCTTTACCTTCCCTTCCTTCCTTAGCTTCTTTTCTAGCTTTTTTGAGCCATTTTGATAGCAGTAATTGTGTGATTATATAAAGCACCAGCTGAAATCACATCCACAAACACATGCATCTGGGCTCAGACTGAAGCTTATGTATGTTTACATATGCTTTTCTGCCATTGCAAGTCTTTGTATACAGCCGCACAAGAGGATAATATTTGGGTCTTAACTCAATACTTTGTTCATAAGTCAAAACTAAAATTCCGGTTCTAACTAAAGTTGTTCCTATGTAGGGCCAGTCGTAACTTGAGGGTCCACTGTACAAAGTCCACTGCAAAATCTTACCTATAGAGAAGCTCAATAAATGAGTTGTGAAAGAAAAACAAAGAAAATAACTTTGGATATGTTTCTGGTTTAGAAAATACCTTCATATGACATGAATAATCTGAAAATATGATGTAAGTAGTAGCTTGCCATAACTATGGCAGAAGTTAACAGGGACAAACTCAGTAATGAATGGTTTTGCTACAGTGGACAGCCAAAGAAAAGTAGAAATCAAATGAAATGTTTAGTATAATCATTTAATGGTTACATTTGGTGTGTGAAAATGGAATAACCAAATGCCTTAAGGCTAACATCAGGTATAAAAGCACAGATCAGAGGTCACTCTACAGGATATTTTAATGTAAAATTAATGTGAATGCATGGTTAGAAGTGTTGTATTTATTTTTATATTTACTTATATTGTGTTTTTTATAGTAAATATGTATTGTCTTTATTGTAATAGCTTCTTCTGCTATTGTCAAACTTCTACTTTGTCATTGGACAATAGGAACTTCTTTAGTTTCTCAGCAGAAGGGCATTTGTGTAAACCACATGCTAGGTTATAGTAGCCTGAATTGAATATGTGTGTGTTAATATGAATCAATAAGTGAATGATTAGATATAGTATTCCTATTTCTTTTTATGTCCTCATTTAACCAATTCTTACAAGGATTTTAGATCCTTACCTGTAATTGTGTATATCTTCGGACTTATTGCAAGAAAAAAAAGTCACATTTGTTGAAAGCATAAGGAATTTCAGCAAAAATAAATGAATGAGAAGGTTTTAATTCACAAGGGTTCAAATTCATTTAGGCCTGTCATATCCTACAAAGGAAAATCATCAACCAGAAAGGGGCATTCAGGCATGATATTAAACAGCTGAGCATGTCAAAATAATCACTCTGTGGTTATGAAGTTCTTTTCACTACGTCTGTGCTTGAGCTCTTGCATTGTGTGGGATTTTCACTCTTCCTGATAAACTGATCTATTTTTTCTAATGCAATTAGCATGAAATTTTCTCTGCAATGCAAATTTAAACTGAGAAAGTCTATTGAGTTATAATTTTTAGAATATTTGATGTAAATATTAAATAAATTTAATTTGTAAAGTAGGATTCCATACGGGAGAGATGCTATTTTTTGCTATTTATTGCCACATGATAGAATTGGATGTGCTTACTAGAAAATAACAATTTTCTTCATAACTTCCTGAACTTTCAAATAGAAATAGCTAATTGAAAGATAACTTCCTCATACACACATTTTTTTTTAAGGCTCAGCAATATGTTACCAGAAAGGTTCATTTTCAGGTCATTCAGCAGACTTATGTTAGTGGATTGAAAAATTCACTGAATTGTTAATAAAGAACAACTTATTTTAATGTTTTCCTTTAAAGTTAGTATATATATAATGAGAATAGTAAATGGTAACAAAAGAAATTCTTCAAAAATTTCATGAGATGTAGTTTTATCAAAAGCCTGGGAAATATTTTGTTTTCTCTCAGTAAATAAGACAGACTAAGCAACAACTAGCATGTCAGTGAAATATCCTAGTCTCAATATTAATTGAAGATTTGCAGGAGTCTAGTCATACTGTAGTTGTATTTGCAGGATTATGATACGTTTTTTCGAAAATATTTCTTTGCAATTTTGGTATGTTTATTCTTTGTTTATTTGATCAATCAAAAGACATCCAGTCCAATGTCTCACTGACCCTTTCAGTCTAAAGTTTAGTTTCCTTAAGTAGGTATGCTGCTGATGAAGTGCATTAGTCATTGGTTGAACTATTTTAGAAGACATAAAAGGCTTGATTCTTTTAAATACTCCTGCAGATATTTTAAAAGGGGGCAGGGAAACAGAAGTACACTATCTACTACTGAGACTTTAAATAAAAACAACTTATTGCAATTTTATATTTACAAAATGGTTGATTCAATAAGTCCTAAAAGCTTGAAATTAAATCTGTAAATAAAAAAACGAATTTCCTTTTTAAAACCAAACTTATCAGTGTGTCTATTTTTATCATTTGTTTTTATAATTTAAAACTTTTGTATTTTTAGTATAGTAAAAAATTGCTCATTTAGAACTTAGAAATTACAAAAACTTTCAAGGAATGTGTTAAAATGACCCATAGTTTAAAACACTAATGCATTTTTATATTTGTTTCTTAGATTCTTTTCCCTTTTTTGCCCTTGATTTTAAAAATTTCTAAATTAATTCTATACAAACTCATAAGCTTTTTCTAATATGTGTGATATATAATGTGTTCATGATATAATGTATCATAAGGAATTTTGAAAATTTGTAAATGCCTTTAAATACATTATTCTTATGGCTACATAATACTACACTGAGTGTTCCATAATTTAACCATTAAAAATTAATCCTTATATATAATTTTTAAGTTTCTGGACATTTATATGTAAAATTTCTTATGGAAGAATAAAGAACACGTCTTTTTTGTTTCTTAATATTTATTACCACATTTTCACCTATATTTTGTAAACTTTGTAAGTCCTTTGCCATACTAGAGAATTCTTTTTATTTCTCTTTTTTTCTTCCCCATTAAGTTTATTGGCACATTTTAGGTATAAAATACAGTTACATTCATCATTGGGATCTTGTACCATTACATGAGTATCTTGGTTCTTATTTTT
>NW_004624779.1:1085817-1157586 GCF_000247695.1 Heterocephalus glaber | reverse complement strand
TGTTCGATCTCATTTCCCTTTGGGGTTGCTGTAGGTGATCCGGAAGTCTGTTTTTGAGACTTGTTTATGTGTCTTCTCATTTCCATGGGGTTGGGGGGTGCTTTTAGCACCCACATGGCTCACCTTCTCTGCCCTAGGAGCTTGGCATGGTGGTGGGGAAGCTTACTTCCATGTGCTGGGACTGGCTCACCTTCTCTGCCCTAGGAGCTTGGGATGGCAGCGGGGGAGCTTCCTTCCCAGTACTCTCTTTTTGTTTCTCTTTAAGTCAAATGTTTGTCAACGGTATTGTCACTTGCATTTCTGCAATTCCTACTGAAATTGAGTGTTTTTGGTCAAATATTTATTACTTGTAACTTCTTTTTTCTAAATTTTCTCTTGTACCTCACACATTGGGCCAAATGTATTTGTGAGGAAGTGAGAACAGTATAGAGAAAATGATGAGAGAAGGTCATCCAAGCTCCCATTTGACTTGTGAGTACGAGATATATATGGAAACATCAGCCCCTATGGAGGTGGACAGCTGGGTACTTCAACTAGAGCCTTAATGGTTCGTGGAAGAGAATTTGGTTTTATTTTGAATGCAAAGTCATTGCAGGGTTTTAAGAGAAGGAAAGACAATATTTAAGAAAAAAAATTCTTCTGGTAGCTTTATGGAAAATGGATAATGTAAGGACAGTGTGATTGATTTATTGAAGTAGCAGTCCAGGTAAGATATAATGATGGCCTAGAATGAGATCATGGCAGCAGAGATGAAGAGAGTTTAGAAGATTTATGATCTATTTTGAAAAAGTGTTGACAGAACAGACTGATAAAATAAATGTGGGGCATGAAAGAAGTAGGTGAGTCAGCATCTTAAGTATTTTTCTCAGGCTGTTATATGGATGGTTTTACTATTTACTGAGAAGTAGTTGGAGAGAGAGATAAGTTTGGGTAAAGGTACATGTGAACTCACTGTTTTGGTTAGGAAATCACTAAATAAGCAGCCTTTCAGGCAGAGTTTGTGCAGGTGGCATATTATCTTAATTCATAGTAGAGACAGAGGTGGAGAAAAAATGATTTTTAAAGAAGCCTTTGTCATTATCCTCAAGTAGTCATTCAAAGCCATAGGTCTGGATAGGTTCCCTAGGGAAAGCAGCAGGTAGGTAATAGGAACTAAAATAATAGCCTTGTATATTACAAAATCAGATTTCATTGATTCAACTTACATTTCTAGTTTGCAAAATAGTATGTCTTATGTGTGTTCTTGTCTTTCTTTTTACCAAATGGTGTGCTGGTACTGTGTCTTCCTATGTATTAGCTGTTTTGGAGTTATTACCCTACTAGCATATGGCTTATTCATAGGCAATGTGCTATATCCAATTTTGGTTTAATTCAATAACTTTTGATAAAGACTCATTTCTATGCATTCTATGGGTGTGATGTGTTCTGATATTGGAGAATATGTGATTAACCTCCCCAGACTCTGTGATGAGCTTATGTGTCTCAGCCACAGAGAACTTCAGACAAGATAATATTTCTTTTCATTTTCAGTTGGAGCTTGGGTAAAATATGCATCAGCCTAAAATTTCTGTTTACTTCGCTGTTTCATTGTTATATATTCATCATGTTTACAGAAATTCCTATAGGCTCAAATATAATAAGACTACAGGCATAGTTTTTATTATATCTTAGGTCAGCAGAGCCTGGATCTCTGTGCTGTGTAATCAGACATATCTTTGCGTAAGACATCAGTATATGTGATTTTGTGAACTATGATAATCACAAGTCACTCATACAATGTTTTACCTCTTTCAAGAAACAGCTCCACATTTTATACTTATTATCCTTCATGGTGAATCAGTGAGAGAGATGAAACAGAGATTATTATAGGTGAAGAATTAAAGCTAAACAAATATTCTAAAGGTACCATTTCCCCGTTAAAGAATATAGCTATAATTAGAAGAAAAAAAACTTTTGAAGTTTAGTACAATATCCCTGTAAAAAGGAAATAATATCCACTTATTTAAAGGCATAATATACTTACTATAAAGCATTTAAAATAAGAATAAGTACGTATGCTATCTAAGCTTGCTTCTGCCACTTCCATTTAGCATCATATCAATGAAGAGATACATTGAATACATAAACATCAGAAATTTACAGATTTCTCATCAGTAAAGGATGAAGAAATGCACATCATTCCATCTTTTATTCAACTAACATTTAACATTGTGATAGGAACGGTTCTTATGTTGAAACTAGTGTAGAAGAGAAATCGATTAAAGGGAGATATTATTCATAGGATCCAAGACATGTGGACCAAGATATTACAGTAATATTTGTAAGTCATTCA
Source organism: Heterocephalus glaber (assembly GCF_000247695.1). The sequence continues at coordinate 1,155,254 of NW_004624779.1, read as the reverse complement.
CTTATTCATTCATTCATTTAAAATATTTATGGACTTCTTTTTTATGTTCTCAAAATTGTGCCCGGTGCTGAAAATGCAAAAGTGAACAATGAAGGGTATGAATGACAGGGTAAGAGTTAGCTCAATAAGTAGGGAATGCTGAGAAGTGCACCAGGATCTATTAGGCAAGAAAGGAACAAGTGAAAAAGAAGCTGGCAGGGAATGAGTCTGAAAAAGAAGTAGGAATCTGCTCCTCGGGGGCCCTGTTTTGCTTTGGTAAATCATACCTATATCGTCCTAAAACTCATAGAGAACCAGAGCAAGAAGTAGGTCAGAACCAGAGCATGGTCAGATCTAGGTATTAAGCACTCACATTGGCAGCAAGGTGAAGACCTGATGAGAGGAGCCAGAGGCAGAGTCCATCAGGAGACTGTTGTAAAGGTCTGCTGACCTCTTGTCTTTGGAGGAAATGTAACTATACCCTAACAATAGAAAACACCTCTTTTTTTAAGCCAGTTAAATCCAGGTCTAGATAGTAATCTCACGAGCATATTCAAATATGTATTCAGTGCTCATTATTATTTCATATAAAAAGCCTATTAAAGCTGGTTTTGTGCTACATAAATGATTAATTGCCCGATGAAGCATTGATACTATGTGGCAGTGAGCAGTAATATTCTGGATGTATGTAAAGTGAAGCATAGTAATCAAAAATGCAGAATCATACAACATATGGCACAAATACGAAACAGGTTTCATTAATGGAAATTTTCAAGCAGAGAGCAGCAGGCTCTCATTTCCCCACGGTGACTGATGCTTGGGTTGGTACAGATGGACTGAGAGCAATACAGAAAGGAGTCAAGGAAGGATCCTAGGTAACTATGTAATGATGGGTTTGCAGGTCAAGCGTCTCAGAAAGTGGAGGTTAAAGCACGAGGGTGGATATCAACTTGTTCTTCGATTGAAGTAACTCAGACTTGCTGAGGCTACCTTTTTCTAACTTTCCAAAAGGGGAACTAAAACTCTAAGATATCCAACATCATCTTTCCAGATCTAATCCCTATTCTCTGGAAGCTTATCAAACAATATATCCAAAGGCTCAATTTGATGTCAAACTTCAATATTTTCGAAGGAATGGTCTCCAAGTAGAATATTGATAAAACCAAAGTAGCTTGATAAAACTGTCAAATGGAAAATGACATATTTCAACCTTGTCATAATTCACTGTTACTACTTGCTGCCTGTGGGCATCATGGATACTCTGTGTGCCTACCATCCTGTAGCTTTGCTAGGAAAAGAAACAATTGTCCCTTAATTCTCTACCTACATCCTAAGATCGATAAATTCAGGCACAACCAATCCATCTTTGATAGTTCCTTCAGAGTGAGCCAAATACTCTGCTTTTTACTTGCAATTATTATTTCCACAAGGACTCGCTAGGCTGCCATTTCTTTTCAACAGCACTTTCTGCAGTTGAATGAGGGCAGCCAAATAACCACAACTGAAAATAAATGTCCAAGTTTGTATATATAGGTTTGTTCTTTCACCTGGTCAAAATGTCTGTCTTTAGTCAGTTCTGTGTCCTTTGCAGTGGTATTTTTACAGTGGTGAAGGTCATGAAACTTAGTATTACATACTGTAGTTGAAAAATGATGATTATATTTGTTTCATTGTCATACACATTTCCATGTGTCATCTATCTTTTCTGTTGTCATTTTATTATTATTCTCTATTTACATGTATATATTGATAACTTAAAAATTTAGTCTATCACTGAAGTGTATCTGTGTCCATAATCAAAGATCATAGCTCTGTCTGGCTCAGTAATAAAGGAGCATACCATAGACCTGAGCAAATTTCATAGAATACTGTATCTGTCCACCTGATTGATGGTAATGTGTGAACATGCAGTAGATTTACTTGAACTTTAGGTGAAATCTTTGACCTGAACTGTAGGTAGTACTTAGGTTCTACTATGACATGTACAAGACACTACTGGGAGCATGTAGACATTCTCTATGTGTAGAGTGTATATTGAATCTATGATTAAGTCATTATACTGTATTTGTTTCCATGAGAGAGGGACTTTATTTTACTGATTCATATTTTGTTGCTTTAATTTGCATTTACCTAATAACTAATGTGTCTCTTTGTTATTTGGATGTCCTCTTTTGTAAAATACTAGTTTAGTGATTTTTAACCTTATGTTTTCATTAAAGTTCCATACATTTTTTAATATTTGTTCACTTCTATTTATTTTTGCAGTTTTCAAGATTTATTATTTTGTGGACAGGGGAATGTATTTTTCATGGTTTTAGTACTTTGAAATTAGAGATTTAATTTATGATGCAGAATATGGTCTACCTTGGTAAATATCCAGATCTGCACTCAAATGAATGCAAATAAATGTGCAAATAAAGTGAAATTGCCAAATTGTAACTTTATAAATCATTTCTGTCATTAATGTTATTTTGTATATCTGGTTATAGAAGTGTACTAAAACGTTAAACTATTATTGTGTATGTTACTCCATTTTTTCAACGTTGTCATTCTTATTTTTAAAGTTATACTATTGGCTATATACATATTAGGACTGCTTTGTGTTTTTGTTGGAACTAGCCCTTTTATCATCAAACAGAGACCAAATCATTCCTTGTCATAGTTGCGTCCTCAGGTCTACTTTAATTTTGATATAGCAGCTTTTCTTGTTGAGTGTATGCCTCGTATATCTTTTGTCATTATTTACTTTGATAGTTCTTATGTTTACATATGTGATGTTTGTTATATAATGTAAATAGTGTATTTTATAGCAGTGTGATAATCTTTGCCTTTAGGTATTCACTTACATTTAAAAATATTATTGTTTTATTTGAGCAGAAAGTATGTTCATTTCCTATGTATTTTCTATTTCTTTTCTCTTTTTTCTCTTTTATTCATTATCTTTACCTTTTTGTATTATTCTTATAATTGAGTTTTTCTTTATAATCGGCTTTAAATGCACATTTTTATTATCAGTTTTGCACTTAAGCTTGTTTTCAACATAAGTTTTTATCAGTTTTAAAACAGTACTTTTACAACTTCCCATACAACCCAGAAAACTTTCTATTATTTAACTTTACTTTCCTATCCCTCCAGCCTGTTGTGCTATTTTGTCATATATTTCATTTCTGCATATGTTATAAACCCTACAGGGGAAGCACAGCTTGCAAGGACTAAAAAAAGCACATAGCATAACTCCTTCAAGACAACTTAGTAAAGCTGCATTCTGAAAATTCTTAGGAGTTACATCCAAAAAGATGAAAACAAAAATACACAGTGTTGCCTTTCAGTGTAGTCACAGGCATACAGAATTCAAATCCTGGAAAATCTCTCGATTGTAAAGATGAAAAAAGTGTATTCTTACTTTAAATACCCCAATTTTCCCTACTTTTTCAGCTTTTAAACATTGTAATAGAGCTCAACAATGGTTATTCCTTTACACAAAATGTATTTATCTACTTCTGCCTTTGTTTCTGGCTTCTTCCTATTCCCCACCTTATATTTTCATATAATTCACCTATGTGGTTGCTTCAAATTCAAGATTTTTCTACTCTATCTAGCAAGTTCCACCCAACTCCCTGGTGAGCATCTCACAGTAGCTCTCTTATCTTGTTTCTTCGTCACTGTTTTGCAGAATAGTGATTTAGGCATGGGTATAATCTTCCTCACGGGGCCTTAGTTCCTTCAGGTCGGGTCCAGGAATGGTGTCTTTGTATATTCTCACTAACATTTATCATAATGCCTTATATAAAGTGAAAACATAGAATTGATGCATTGACATTGACTGCCTGACATAGTCATTATTAAAAACACTGATGTTGCTGGAGGATTTTTAAGCTGAAGCTAATTTTCAAGATTGTTTTGTCAGTGGATTCTTATGTAGACACAAGGTGACTATAGCTGAACGCTTCATTAAGCAATAGGGTTTGTGTGCCAGGGGCAATATTTCAGGGATTAATTGTCAGTTGGTAAGCAAATTAGGTAGCAATCAAGGTTACACAAAAAATTACTCTATCTTAACAATAAATGTTAGCTGGCAGGTCATAAATAAACTGATAATCAGGTGGGAAGACATTATGGCAAAGGGATATATTTCCTTAAACAACTTTTATAACTAACAGAATTTTAATAGGATATTATTCCCTCGGCCCCTCCTTGGTCAATAAAATTCTGCTGAAAAATAATGAAACCTGCAAAAGTGATTGTTGCAATTCTACAGACACCCACGGAGACTCAGTGGGAGGCCTACACATGTTTCCTACCTGCCTCTCCTACTATTTACAAACATAATTAAAACGAAAATGAATATGCTGCTTGACTGCTACTGTAACAGCAAGGATTGTGAGAAGAATATTGTTTTATTTTGTCTGTCAGGGTGACCTTTATGAATTTCACTGTTGCTAGAAAATAGAGGCAGATTTGACAACGTTTTCAAGAAATATGTAGTGTCATAGAGGGTCTTTGTCAATATTCTCGGGGAAATGCGGCTTTTTAAATTTTTTCAGTTTGCTTTTTGTGTTTAGAATTTTTTTCTCATGTTAAAACATTTCTATGATTTCTTTATATTTATGACAAATAAAGCTGAATAAAAATAAAGAGATGTTGATTATAATTCCCTACTAATTATTGGCTGTAATTCACCTCCACTTACTGGTCAGTCATTGTTTTATGTGACCAGTTGGAATCACCCATACATTTAGTTTTTCTTTACAGTAGCTAAAAAGCAAGTTTACAAAGATGTTAAATATGTTTTCAGTTCCATTGTTCTGCTAGCACTTGAAAGAGGGGCAAAAGCCTTCACTTTTCAACCCAAGATCAAACATTGTTTTTCCATTAAAATCAACATTATAGAGGCTTCATGTTTTCTGACATATATACCAAACATTTGGCTTGGAATGTTTTGAATGTTCATGTGTATGAGAAAACCCAAAGTTCAAGGAGACACAGAGAGAGAACTCAGAATTATCGGAGCATGTTTATTCTCAGTTGGAATATTGGCTTTCTCCAAAGATCTCCGTGTAGAAAGACAGTCAGGAAGCCTCTCAGCCCGAGTTCTTGGTATCAAAGACCTCATTTTGGCTTTTTGGAAAAGGCTTCCGGCACTTGCTTGAAACCTATGGACTACACAGGATACTATATAGCTGGCTTATCTGATTTTTCAGACAAAAGCTGATTAGAAGAAGCAAATTGGAAGCAGACACTGAGACAGTCAGGCTTGTTTGGTAGCAGGCCAGCTGTCTGATACCCTGACAATAAGAAAGACAATTCAGAGGTCCGGAGTGCAGCATAGCACAGTTACTGAGGACCGTGCTTAAAATGCTAGTTATCATGGGAATTGGAAGATATGGTCAGTATGCCAGACAAATAAGAAAGTGGACCTATAAACAGCAGTTTATTTCAGAGACACTTTTCATCACTCTGCTTTCTAGAAATCTATTACATGGAATACTACAGTGATAGTGAAGTGATCATTTCCTTCCTTGCTGGGGTCGTGTAAGGCAAGAAATCAATGCTGGAGTTGTTTGTAAGATGTGAAGTAATCTCACATACATTATCCCCTTTGGGACCTGCAGTAATCAAGATGGGATAACTGAAGTGCAGTCTGGAAAAGGACTTTCTTTGCATCACAAAACTGTAAGCAAAAAAGCAAAGACTCAGTGCTGTTGTTGCTACTCATTCCTGCATGGTCCACTGCCCCACTGCCTCCATTCAAGAACTTGGTTTGCTAGAGGGTCTATGGCACATACAATCAGTTAAAGAATCATATAAATTTAATAGTTTCTCCATTCTGTAGACATCTATTTCTACCTCTCAAAAGTGATTAGTACTACTCTAGACATGTAATATGAATATAATTGCCTTTGACTTATACCCCAGTGGTGAAATCAAAAAGAGAAATTGAATTGACGGTACTTGGATAAGAACACTATTACTTTTATATAAAATAATATCATACTTCCAAGTGAATTGTGATTTTAAACTGTGTAACTAAAACATTGAGATGTGTTTTTAATGAATGTATGGTCATTTGGTGAAAACTCTTGCATTCAAGAATTACTTACAAATTGAATGCCTTTGAGTACCTGTTATATGCCAGTCACAGGAAACTGTAAGGAAGGTTTAAAAAGGATGTCTTTCCGTGTAGGAAAAGATTTTATGAACAAAACCTCAGTTGCCCATGAACTAACACAAACAATCAACAAGTGGGATCTCTTCTTATTAAAAGGCTTCTGCACAGCAAGAGAAACCACCAGCAGTGTGAAGAGACAACCCACAATGTGGGAAAAAATCTTCACCTGCTCTTCCTCAGACAAAGGTCTACTATCTCGAATCTATAAAGAACTTCAAAAGATCAGACCTCCCAAATTTAAAGACCCAATCCGAAAATGGGCATCTGAAATGAACAGACATTTCTCAGACAAAGAAGTAGAAATAGCAAATAAATACATGAAAAATTGTTCAACATCACTGGTCATTCGAGAGATGCAAATGAAAGCAACGCTGAGATTTCACTTCACTCCAGAAAGAATGGCTGCTATCATGAAATCAACCAATAACAAATGCTGGCGGGGCTGTGGGGAAAGAGGAACCCTGCTCCACTGCTGGTGGGAGTGTAGACTGGTGCAAGCACTGTGGAAATCAGTATGGAGATACCTCAAAGAACTAGGACTGGGAGTCCCATTTGACCCTGCTATTCCACTGCTGGGGATCTTCCCCAAAGAATTAAAAGAATCATACCACAGTGATATATGTGTGCCCATGTTCATAGCAGCACAGTTTGTAATAGCTAAAACTTGGAAACAGCCCAAATGCCCATCAACTGGAGACTGGATAAAGAAAATGTGTTTTTTTAATAAAATGGAGTACTACTCAGCCATAAAAAATGAGAAATTAGAGACATTTATAGCTAAGTGGATGCACATTGAGGCAATACTCTTAAGTGAAATAAATAGGACACACATGTATAAATACCGAATAGTTTCTCTAGTGTGAGAAACTGAAAGTGTAAATAAGGACTAAATGTATAATAGGTAATGTGAAATAGGAAGAAAAGGGGCAAAGGGGAAGGAAGTGGGAGGGCTAGGGGAAAGGATAGAAGGGAATGGGATTAATATGAGAAAATGGAAAAATAGGAACAAAATCTTTGTAAATAGGGAAGAATGGAGGGGTTGAAGGGAGGGCTGGGCAAGGGTGAAAAATAAGAACCAAGAGAGACTATGTAAAGGTGCAAATCTCCAATGATGAATGTCATTATATTGTATACCTAAAATGTACCAATGATTAGAATGAATAATCGATAATGCAAAATAGGAAGAAAAGGTCCCAAGGGGTAGGGGAAGTGGGAGGGGCAGGGGAAAGGAAAGAAGGGAAAGGAAAAATGATGAGAAATGGAAAAAATGGAAATAAAGTCTTTGTAAATAGGGAAGGGTGGAGGGTGTGAAGGGAGGGAAATGGGGAAAATGGGGAAAAAATAAGAATCAAGATGCATTATGGAAAGGTACAATTCCCAATGAGAAATGTAATTGTGTTGTATACCTACAATGTACCAATAAAAGAATTTAAAAAAATAAAATAAAAAGGATGTCTTCTATTCTCTTAGAATTTTAAAACATCATGCCCTTGTTCATTAAGCAAGTGTTATTAACAATTATCCCTAACATAAAGGTATGCAATTATTACTCTGTAAGAATTATATTATTGCCAATATATAATCATTATTATAAATACTGCACAATTATTAATGTTGTATTTTATGAATATAAATGAACAGTAATATTGTTATGTATACAGTTATTATTGCTATAATTTAATAGCCCATGTGTTGAATTGGGTTCACAATAAGTGTCAAAGAAAATGTGAAGAGAAGCAGAGAGAAGAAAAACACTTTTTTTTTGCTTTCTTTGAATAACACATAGTATTCTAACTCACATAATTCATATATGTAACTCTACTAGTTAAAAACACCTGAGCTATAAACATCATCTCTATTCTTTTTTTTTTTTTTCTTTTTGGTACCGGGGATCGAACTCACAACCTTGTGTGTAAGAGGCAGGCGTGGTGCCACAGAGCCAGATCCCTGGCCATCATCTCTATTCTTAAATCGATGTCAGGATAATGTCAAAGTTTCCATCTGTTGTGTCACTATATAAATAATAACATTGTGATGTGATTTTTGATGATTTGGATTTAAGGAAATAAACCTACTTCTTTATAGCTTAATACCCAACAGCAATTGTACACTGGAGGTATAAATTACACTCTCTTTTGTTACAAAAATTCACAATTCTTAAACCTTGAATAAAAGTAAGCAAATTGCCAGGAAGGGCAATGTTATACCTTTAAAGTATTGAAATATGGATTTGAAAAAGAAAGGGTTCCCAGGCCACGTAACACACAGGCAAATTAATTATATTCTAGCTTCAGTTTTTTCACATTGGTAAAAGTAGCAGCTCTGGTAATTAAGAGTAGTAATATTTATAAAGAATGTGATGCGATATGTGGCATTCAATATGTGCTCAAAAATGGCCATGAATATGACAAGGGCCTTAAAATAGTTTGGTTTTTTTTTTCTCTTTAAGATCTCCATTATTTAATGGTATTATTCTAGACCCTGGCCCCTTTCTCTCGAGTGTTCATCCCCTGTGCTCTGCTTCCTGGTCCCCATGAACTGTGCAAGTTTGCTGTATCAAGCCCTTGTGCCATGATGTTACTACCTTGAAGCCACCTGGACATGAACTGAATCCCCTGAAACCATGAGCCAAATTAAACCTCTTTCTTTCAGTTGTGAGTGTCAGGTATTGTTGTTTCTCAGAGATGAGAAAGCTAATACATCTTGCCTGCAAGACTGCAATTTCCAAGCTGTCAGAAACACAACCTGTTTTATGGATCCTGAACATTTATAATGCTCAGTGATGAATGAGTGTCATTTAAAAAATATCTTATTTTCCCTCTTAGTAGTAGTTATATTTAATAATTCCTACTATCCTTCAAATGGGCTTGTTTGAATGAGAGTATTATCTTTGATATTTTCCTAAAATATATTGTGTACATGCTAAGTGTAAACTCGGAAATAAAACACAAAGTATAAATGAGGAAATTCATATTCACATGTACTGAGAAAGAAAAAGAAAGAAATTTTTCTTTTAGTGTACATATCCCAATCGGTTATTCTTTCTGTATCTTAGACTTACTGTAGAATTTTACTAAACTCTTAGAAACATTTCTGTGTGGTTAGGAAATATGATTTTCACTTTCAGATAAAAATTTAAATGTTGACTTATATTCACATATGTAGATGTGTTCATATTTCATATGTGTATAATTTTATGTTATAGGTTAGAATAATATCTAAAAGCTGTATATATCAGTTTACCGGGAGCCAATGAAAACCATCAGTTTGCCTTTGAAAAAGTTAATCATATTGTTTTGCAAAAAGAAATTGGTTTATTAAATCTAGCCTGAAAATATTTTTATAAAACTCTTTACTATTTAGTAAAGTTCAATGCAATTAATCTTATGTAAAACTCAATAAGCACATCATTCCTTGTTCAATGTCATCAGTAGTGGCTACAGGACATTTTTCATAACAGAAGACTCCTAACAGTAGTTCTAGGAAGATGTTATATTCATAGTCATATGGCCATCTGAAGACATATCTCTCCACTTGCATGATAAGTGAAATCACTGTGACCTAAAATAACAGAATTAACCAATATTTATCCTATTTAAAGCCTATGTCATGATATAGACTTTGCCTCATAAGTGATTTGGGGACCATGTCAGCATCTAATTACTTTTACTTTTATTCTCCTGGAGTCTTGCAGCCTTGCACCACAATAACTCAATTTCAAGAAGCAAAATAGTGGTTTTGCTGACAGTTTAGGCCATTAGAAATATTTCTATATTGTTTGAGCCTCTTCAATAATGCCTACATCTTAGAGTATTTCACATTTCCCATCAAATAACTTGCACTGATTATTTGCACTCTGAGACAAACACATATTGCCCATTGGGCTTTGCTCTTTGCAGTTTGAACAAAAACATTTATTTGAAGTGAACAATTTTTGCTGAAGGACACAACTCTGCAGGATGCTTTCCTTCTTGCCTCGGAATTCTCTTCACATACTGTACCTTGTCAGCCTTCGCCTGCCTCAAATCCTTCTTTTAGTTTTACTTTAAACCATTGCACTGCCTTTACTTTAAACCATCCCTTCAATGTGCCACATATTATGTATGCCACCTCATTCAAAAATAAACACACTATTTTTCTCCTTAAGTCTGCTCTGAATTATGGTTTTCTTTTGATTTCCTCCATATTGATTTGAAACTGCTGATTTCAAAGGGAATATGTAATACTCAAGATGTTTCATGGGCTTAAATGGAAGACTAGAGAATAGAACGATAATTTCATTCAAACTTATTGAAATGTCAATAAAACCTACATTTTCTCAGGTTACTTCTCCTATCATTTTTGTAAGTTCCAGGCTGAAATTGTGTGTGTACACCCATGTGTGTGTGTGCACATGTTACTGTTGTTTCAAGGCTTATCTCAATATCTACGTTTCCAGAAAGAGTAATGCCCTCGTTTATAAAGGAAGGCCTGACTCCTTTCTTTCTAACTTGATTTCAAAGCATCTCAAATGTTTAATAGAAAGTCTTCATCTCACTTGAAAGTGTCAGGTGTAGTAAGAGACCTCAACAATCCAGTCACCTTAGTTCTCAGCTAGGAAATAAGAAAATGACCAGAATGTCTGTAACAATAATATATCAAGTGATAGTTGATACAGTACGGAGTCCAAGAGCAGTCAGGAACAAGCAAAGGAAGCAAGCCAATTTAATAAAAAGGTACTGGGAAATGCAATGAGATAAATCCCAGAAGCAATTTTATAGTCAGTATGTTTTATACACACAAACCAGGGAAATGCCTACAAGCTGAGAATGTTTTTCTGAACTTCTCAACGGTATATGTCACTTTAGTTCTATTGTCAGGATGTTGCCCATGAATTAGTGGTAGGTTCAAAAGAAAGAAAAGGCAATATTAGGAAAAGAGAGATGTCTTCTAAACATAAAATTGAAAGTCTATGTGCATTTATACCTTAAATAAGAGAAAACTTTATCAAATGATCTAACACTGAAAAATATCCATATTAAGCATCCAACACATTCATTTTCTCTTCCCTATTTCATGTATACATAAATGTATCTGACATTTTATTAATGTATCACCTAAGCTACAAATAAATATGACATTCAAGGCAAATTGATTTAATATTCAGCAAGTCTCTGTCAAATGTCTGATACATACTGAGATAAAAAAGTAAGAATCATACAATTGAGAATTGTCCATTGTTCATGATTTTTAATTAGACTTTGAACACAGCCTTTTAATCGTATAAATCCACCTAATGTTCTATCATCAAGCCCACATTGTGTTACCTATCCCAAAATATACTGTAAGGACCCTTGTCTTACCCAAGTCCTGATAAATATTCTAGCCTTTCACTAAGCTTCCTTGAGATTCCCAGAGAGCAGAACAGGGTACTTTGCATACTACAGCTCACTTGTTCCATTTTTAATTACATAAAAGTCATCTGTTTAACAATCTGTAATAGAATTTTATCTGGAATCAACCTGGATTTCTGTTATAGCAACTATCTTCCCTTTTTTTTTAAAAAAAAGAGTCTACTTTTGTGCCTTCTGGAATTTCTTTCATTCCATTAGAACTTCAGTTTTATACACTGAGTTATTTATTTGTTTGCTTGTTTGTTTACTGAAAAGGTTTTGGTTGGGAAACTTCCCTTTCTTTAAGTGACTTAGGTAATAACTTGCAACTTTCTTATGCATTTTAAAATTTCCTTTGCCTATCATCTAGTTATATTTTGAAATCTGAAGATGGTTATTCTAAGTTAAAATGTAATTGAAGAGGAAGTAAGAATTAAATTTCAGGTTCTGTTGCTGGAATCAAAACATTCCTCCAAGTCTGAGAAGCACCACGATTTTCACAAGTTAAGTAAAGTTTCATTTTCTCCTATTCTCTAGTCCAGTGGTGGCGAACCTATGGCACGTGTACTGCAGCAGGCTGTTTGTCTCATTGAAAGCTCTAAAAGATTCCCCATCACTGCTCTAGTCTGTAAAATGGGGAAAATAATATTACTTTACCATATACTTGTTGTTAAATTTAGATAAATTGATTCTTGTAAAGAACTCAGTATGGTACCTTTCAGAGTGTATATTCATAAACACTGTATTATAAAACATTTTTATTACTAAACATCAAATACTAAATGCATGCTATGACCTTGTAAACAAATTAAAACACAATTTTGTTGGTATTACAATTTTTATATATATTCACTAAATTGAATTTGTAAATCAATAGGTTAATACAGGTCTTGCCTATTGGTATATATTTTAACTTTCATCATACAAAAAATGCTTAGTTTCCTAAACAGTTACATGTACAGAAAGTCATTTCAAGGATATTTGCAAGAGAGATTTTGGGCTCTGTGTGTGTGTGTGTGTGTGTGTGTGTGTGTGTGTATTTGTTCTGAGTGAGACTGACAAGATTCAACAAGGCTGGTGGTCTTGGACAAATCGGTAATAAGTAGTCTGTGCTCTACTGTTTAGACTGCATTTGGAACATATCTGTCTCCCTCAGTTGTGGCACTTGAGGTCTTTTTAATCCCAAATATCCCATCACATTTCCGAACTCTGAACAGAGGATATGCATCCCACTCACTCACCTTCAGATCTTTCTTTGTATTTTGCAGATGAGGAGGAATATGCATTGTCACATCCCTGGGCTCTGTGACTTTTTGTGTTCTGTGTAACCTTACTGTCCTATGTTGTCTGGAATACTTCGAGGCTGCTCTCCTAGCTCTCACTGTATTAGATCAGTTCTGTCCACCAGGGTTTCAATAGGGTTCAAAGTGTTGCCTACAACCATCTTCTCTCTGGCTCAGACTTTGAAATTTTCAACCAATAAACATAACCTCTTCCACTTCTTAAAGCTGCTCCAACCTCCTCTCCACTTTATACCATAAGCTCACCTGTTATCATAGTTCCTGGAAAATGATAAATACCAAACTATCTAAAAAGTGGAGCTTAATGTCCTTAAGAAGATACTGTGAAGAAAAAACTAAACATTGAAAACAAGAGCTGCTTGATTTCTTTGTACAAAACATGTTCTGCTATAAGTATATTATAAATGGTGTCTTTGCCAGGGGAACAAGTCTGATTCTGATTCTTTGATAGTATCTTGTTTCATAGGAATTTCAACTTGACAGCTCATTTCTTTTCTTTTGCTGACAACATTCTAAGAGAAATCTTACCTTCCAAGGAGAATGCCATCACCAGTCCTGCACACCAGGTGTCTTCACTTGGCCTTAGCCAAAAGGCTGAGAAGCGATGTGTTAGGTGTTTTCTACTGGACTCATCAGTGGCTGTTGCCATGGTGCCCATATTTTACATTTCTGGCATTTTCCCTTTTTTGTTTTTGGGAAAACTCAGCTGGCTTCCTCTGTGGCCTCCACAACAGAACCCTGTGGGAGTCTCCTCACAGAATACCACTCTTCTATTCTGGTGTGTGTTTTGGAGCTGTTTGGTCACTTAAATGGAAAGTGGAATGTGTAATTTCTTATTTTCTAGTTTGCAGTTGGTGTGGGAGTAGACATTTACTTGACTACATTTGCTCTCCTTATGAATTTCTATTGATTTTAGAGGCTGAGTAGTATGGTCTAGATATAGGTGGCTGTCATTATCCTATACAGACAGAAAATTATGGAGAACTGAGAAATATTTCACTTTAAGGATATGTTCACATGATGTCAAATTCTAGGTCAAATTGCTTTCATTGTTTCTGTTGAGATGCAATATACACTATCTTCTGCTCCTTTAAAGATTTTGTATATATATATATATTTTTTTTTGAATTCCAATTTTATTATAGGATGTTAAAGTAAGACTTTTAAAAAATCTATATTGAGTTTATGGAATTTTTTTTTTTTTGGTACTGAGGATGGAACTCAGGACCTTGTGCTTGTGAGGCAGGTGCAGTGCCCTTGAGCTAAATCTCTAACCCTACAGAATTTCTTAAACATCTGGCATAATTTCTGCATAAATCTGAACAATGTAAGACTTTATCTCTTCAAGGTTTTCTTCTGCCTGCTTCCCTCATTTTTCCTCCTAGGGCTCTAACTACATGTATGTAAAACTTTTTCAAATTTGCCTTTATGACTTTTCTCTGCCTTCCTCACTCATGAATGTTTATACTTTATTATGAATGTTTTCTTAACACTTCTTTACCACTTCATAATTCTTTATTCAGCTGTGTCTAATCTGCTATTAAATCAATTCACTGATTTCTTTATTCTCATTTATGCATCTATCCATATTGGAGTTACTTTGATAATCAACATTTCATGTTATTTTTTAGTTTCCTATATTTTGCCACAGTTGCAATCTTTTTATGTCTTTGAATAAGTTTTGTTAATTTCTATTTTCAGCAAGTATCTTATTCAAGTCCCTCGGAATCTGCTTACATTGTGCATTGTTTCTGCTCATTTTGTTCTTATTTCCTTGGTCTTTTTATGGCTGAATTTTTTGTGAGTTAATTTTTGAACTTTTTTGAAATGGTTTGAGGCCTATGGAAATATTCTCATTTTCCTGGTGGGATTACCTTGATTTTTCTGATGGGATTTGTGTTTGCTTGTGGAAGGCAGGCACCTATAAAATGAGGAATCTTAATCATCTATCATGAAAGGAGATAACTGAGGAGGGTCTGTAGTCCTTGTAAGGATAATACAACTCTGTGTGATCCTGAACCAAGCATGAGGATGGTTTGTCAACCTTCTCAATGGCCACATACTTTTTCAAATTTTGTTTTCCATACTCTAGAGGACAAAAAAGTATTGCTCAGCATTTTACCTACCCAGCCGCCTTTTAGGAACTCACTAATGGCACCAGGAGAAAAATGATCTAAAGACCAATCTCACCTATTTCAGCTCCTTTTGTTTGTGATCTTACTTTAATATTATTTGCTGCACTTTTATTTATACTCTGATGACTTGCAAGAGGTTTCACAAACGTTTAATGTAGTATTCTAATTTATTTTCTATATTTTGTTCAGCAAGGCAATGAAAATGAGATGACTGGTCTGAATTAGCTAGTTCACAATTGCAGAAGAAGTCCTAGAAATAGAGTTTTACATGTACTCACATTTATAAGCGAACATAAATGAGAACAGATTTACATTGAAGTCTGTAATATATGCATTCTATATGAATTCTCTTGCTCTTGGGTCTATAATTTTTTAATACATTGGTATATTAGTTCATTTTTGTATAGTTGACATGCAAGGAGGACATAGTTGTATTTGTAAATTTGACTTAATATTTTATGAAAACAATAATGAAGTATATTTGTATTGACTGAGCTCAGATTCTGGAATGAGTGCTTACTTTGTTTTACTTGTCCTGGTAGGAGAAAAACTACAACTTCATCCAAGCATCATGGAGCTATGTGACTAAACTATCAGTTTTTAGGCCTCTGTTGACCTAAGTAATGATTAGTTCAAAGACAGCCAAACAATCTCTATGAGTCTTTTCTACTAGAGCTAGTCAGAACTTCAATAAAGATGTCTTTTGAACTCAATATTCTGAAAATTCTAATTTTTGGCAATGTTTAAATCCTTTCCCTTTAACATAAATTTATAGTCTGTATCTCTGCTATGATTTGTTGTTTCACTTTCTCTATGGGATTGCTTTCTTTTTGATCAAAGAGAAATTTAATCTCATTTCATGAAGAAGTCCATCTTCCTCAAGTGCATCAAAGTAATATTTGTGTGTGTGTGTGTGTGTGTGTGCGCGCACGCGCGCACGCTGCCATGAAACATCCTCCAATCAAGCTTAACATAGGAAGTTACCATATAATTCCTTGGTGATTAATATCACATGGCCTCTAAACACATTTAAAATGTGAAATAGCAAAAATATCTCTTCCAAAGATACTTTTGAAAAACTAAATTGATGTGACCACAATTACATTATCAAATTCAATCTCAAGGAGAAATAGAATTATGACATCACTTCATTTTGATGTTCTTTATTTTTCTTAAAAACTTACTTCTTTATATTGTCCTTTGCTGGCTTGTTTACATCTTTCATTTCACTTTGGGTTCAAAGATATTTGCTTTGAGATCTAGGATGTTTTTTCATTTCAAGTATATGAGACTCAAACTTTTCCCAAGAAACAAAATGAATACTAAGACAGCATAATTAAAGAATGGGAATTCCCTTTTTATTAGGAATTGTTCCAAGCTCCTGTGTTTGCCAGAATCTACTTCTCACATCTTAATTATATATTATATGCAGGTATAAAGGAAATGACTTAATCATACCACCAAAATGTAGAGATAGAACCCCTACTTTGTATTCTGTTGGGGTAACATTGGAAAAATTCATTTTCTAAAAGTCCCATTTCCTGTATTTACAAGTAAATATGGAAATTCAAGGGGTTATTCTGAACATTAAAAAATAAGATAAGCTCTAACTTTTAAAAAACTAAAATTTCTGTATCTAAATGTAAGTTATTTTTACTAAACTGAAATCTGGCCAGTGAGCTTTATTAAACAGGCTTAATTCTCAAGAGTTTATGTTCTTGAAGATGAAATCAGAGCTAACATTTTCAAGAATAAATTCATGAACAAACACTATAGAGACAATAATAACAACCATCTGTTTCAACCTGCATAGGTATCCCTTCCCTGTGTAGTCATTCCCATTTCTCTTACTCCCAAAAGTAATTCTCGATAGCAGGTGCTTATACGAAAGATGTGGTTTTTCAGACACACTGAGCACAAACACTGATGTACACAGATAAGTTTCTAAAAACTGGTACTACATTTGGATAGTGAAAAATAGGTGTTAAAATATATGGCTACTATCTTTATATTCTGAGATTCAAGTATTCTCCAAAAATAAGTATGTATCAGTCTTTACGCTTATTGAAATTCTTTAAGGTAAAACACATTTTCTTGAGTATTTCTTAAATCATAGCATGTTATTTCAGTATAATATAGCTTTGTTTACCTAAAACTATAGTGATCATTTGGCAGGTTGTAGGAAATTCCACGGTTTTGGTAGCACTGTATATTTTTTAGACCTTAAATGACTTTCACTAATGAAATGTGCTATAATTTATTTTCTTTGAAATATAAACAGAGATGTTATCTGGGTGTCCTCTAGATGGCCAGAATTCTCTGGGAAATACATTGAAATAACAAAAGAAAGGCACTTAACATACCCTTGGCCACTGTCAAGTAGCAAGCTTATAAAGCAGTGGGGTTCCTTGGTTTCTAGCATGCCTGTGAAACTCAGAAAGGGCATAAATTTTATAATTTTTGAATTTGAGCACTACTGAAGGATGCATTTAAGGCTGGAAAATGTTCTATGCTATGCTATTTATGAAGATTATACATGTCCTGTTCAGGCCACTGAGAAAGCTTGATGAAACTACACAGTGTGAGCAAGGAAGAAAATGTTCTGCCTTCCGAAACCTTTATAAATGTTCACCATATCCAGCACTGTGCCTGCTACATACTGTGTTTTAGTACACATGTCTTCCTTGGATACCAAACTGTAACTTCTATTTTGTCGTGTTCATCTTTGCATTCCAGAACTAAAGACATTTTGCAGGATTTTTATCAAAGATGTTAAAGGTGAAATTATGAACACTGTCCTATAATTTATGTTCATTCCCAGTGAAATCAGTTCTTTGACTACGCACAGGCAAGTACTACACAGAAAAGAAATCAATCTTGGCAAAGTTAACTACTTAAATGCTTACTTTATGAGGGAAAAGATTTTGTTTTATTCTGTAAGGTTTTTATGTGTTTTGGTTTTGTGCTAAAGACTGTCTACTGCTATGAGTTATAAGAAGGTCAGTCTTGATAATTCAAGATGAGATTGCAGCTAATGCTTCAGAATTCTATTACAAATTATGTGGTTTGATATACATTGAGAACTCCTAACCCCAAAGTTTACAATCAGAAATGCTCTGATTCCAAAATATTTTGAGTACCAACATTATGCCATAAATGGAAAATGCTACACCTGATCTTGTGTAAAATTTTATTTTATGATCAAAATTATTAGAAATATTTGTGTAGGGGCTGGGGATTTAGCTCAGTGGTTTCGCCGCCGGCTGCGAAACCACAAGAACCCGAGTTCGATCCCCGGTACCTTAAAAAAAAGAGAAATATTTGTATAAAATTACCTTCAATCTACATGTATAAAGTGTATATGAGAACAAACATAAATTTTGTGTTTAGACTTGAGTTTAATCCCTAAAACATCTCATCATGTATGTGCACATACTCCAAAATCAGAAAATATCCAAAATCAAACACTTCTAATCCCAAGCATTTCAGATAAGGGACACTCAGCTTGCACTATAATTATTAGTTTTCCCCAGGTATTTGTCTTGCGTATTTTTGATTGAAGTTATCACAATCCACTATATAATATAAATTTAAAAATATATTAATAATAATAGGCTGTTGAGAAGTCAATTCAGACTAAATTTTTTGAGAAAAATGGCCATATGGTAATTAAAGCAAAACACTTTAGTACTTGATGTTGGGAAAAATTATTTTAAATGTAAAATGTATTAAAAATTAATTTAATTTGGATTTCACTATATTTTTCTTATGTATTAAACTAGTTTGATGAATGGACATCATCTTTTAAATCAGTTTTTCTTATTGCAATTATGAGCAGTTGGAAGTAATATTTATTTACAGGAACATTTAGGGATTAGAGTCTGACACATTCTTTCCTATCAAAAGAGTCTTTGCTGAGTTGCTAAGCATTTAGAGTGGATCATGATGATCTTGATTTTGCATGTTTTGCTTGATGATAAAATGGGAAAAGACATATGAAAATGCAGAAACATAAATTAAATTTTGTCTACAGTTATGTGTCACTTAGCAATAGGATATATTGTGAGAAATGTGTCATTAGATAATTTCATCATTGTGAGAAAGTCATACTTACACAAACTTAGAGAGCTATGACTTTACTAGTCTTATGAGACCACCATTGTATAGGTAGTTCATCTTTGAAGCTTCATTATGCAGTATATGACTGTATTGAGTGTGTTTGTGTGTGTGTGTATGTGTAGCATTTCTGCATACAGTATGTTCATGCTTAGTGGGTGGAAAGCCAATAAATACAAGCAGGATATAAAAAAGTGGAAAAATGGTTTATTGCTTGCAGCAGTAGGGAGTCCATTGGGGATAACACCCAAAGCAGTATATCCAGGAACACAAGAAGTAAGGGGATTTCATTAGGGGAACTTATGCATGTTCATATTAGAAAGGTTCATCATCACAGGTAGAGGCAGACACATTCCTGAGTATGCTCAGTTTGAGACCATGCTTCTTTATCCATCATATATTCAAAAATGGC
Organism: Heterocephalus glaber; assembly: GCF_000247695.1. The sequence continues at coordinate 1,135,770 of NW_004624779.1, read as the reverse complement.
AGGTAGGAATGTGTCCAGCAGAAAATTTTATGCTATAATGAAATGATAATGAGCAAAGTTCACTCTCGGTCATTTAGAAGAGTGACTCAGTGATTTCCACTGGTTCCCTGTGGCTGTCTCTAGAGCACTTTGTCTGAAATAAAATCCAACTCCAAGGTGTGTTAACAGTCATTTGTAGTGGCAACAACCCTCTACCTCCACAAACGTAGCAGCTCACTCCCAAAAGTTTCTAGCATCTCTCAATTCCAACGTTAATTAATTGTGTATCAACTTCGCTACCCTAGTGATTTAGTTTTGGCATTCATTTTATACTTTCCTGACATGCTGATGTAAGAGGTGGGGATTTTTTTTTCTTCTGCTTTCTTTTTCCCTCCTCCTTCTCTCTCTCTGAATGAAGCAACTAAGAAGTTCTTTCTGCTGCCTTGAGTGACTTAGAGATGGGGGATAGCAGTGTGTTCTCTTAGTATAGAAGCAATGAAGAATTCAAATGGAATGCATCCACAAAAGAACCAAGAGGCCTGTTAAATGGTATTACAGAAAACACAGCATGGTCCTGCCCTCTAAGACTCTGCCCAGTGAAAGGTAATACATTGTCACCTTGACTCCCCCAAAGACATTTTAATCTGCCACTGAAAAGAATTAAATATATCCTCCTTTTATACCAAAATTAGACCAGAACACAAAACACCTAGAAGTAGGCAGGAATTACTGTCATATGCTACAAAGAGAAAACACTGTCACCTTGGGACAAAAACCCAAGAGGAAATGTTGCAGGATTTTAAGAGACCAGAGAGGCCAAGAAGTAAAATAGGAGGATTTAGTTTAAGGTGTACACTAGCTCAGTGGACTTCTATCCAAAGTCTGAGCCCAGTACAAAGGAAGGGCTCTAGTTTTATACATGTTGTCCAGGGGGTTTGGTCTACCTAATGATGCAAAACTGGTGGACAAAAGCAAAACAAAGACTGTTAGTCAAGCTTGTGACAGTTTTGTAACTTAGCATATCTTGTGGCCTTGGTCAGATAAAAACAGGATCTTATGAGAATAGGAGATTGTGGAGCCTTACAGGGGCAACGTTACTAATTTTACTTGTAATAAAAGAAAGAACAACAGCAGGGAAAGTCGAAAGGGGAATTTGCTTAGATGGGGGCAACTTGTTTTTTCTTTTTTTGTAAGTCCTGCTTCAGCACCAATGTTGTGTTGTTGTTGGTGGTGGTGTTGTTGAAAGTGAAAACAATATTTGTTGTAACATGTTACAAAGATGGAAAACATCAAGTTAAATGTAAATAGCCATAGAAAAAGATAGTAAAATGTATGGAAAGAATAAGAAAAGCACTAATTCAAATCAGCAGTGTTCCAGTTAAGATACAAAATAAACAAGGAAGGAAAAGGCCACATAAGAGGGAATCATAAAACCTTTAGTAAGGGTCCCCCAAAAGTCAATACCACTAGCTGATTTTTTTTTCCATTTCTAGGACGGAAAAATAGACCTTTACTCTATATAGTTAATATAAGCTAAGCTCTTCTGTAGAGTGGATCAGAGTAGATATAAAAGGATACCATGCAACTGCAGCTGTCTGCTGTGTTGATACTTAGAAACAAAGAAAAGCATTTGAGAATATTAAAATGAATGAATAGGAAACCTTGAGATGTTTAATGTAATTTAAAAGAGGAAGAAAAAAGTATTAAATTTGATGTTAAGATGAACACTTTGTATTTGTTCCCCATCTGTAGAACATCAGAAATTTGCGGTCTAGTACAGTTTTTTTCATTGTAAGAATATTTTTTCAGTTGAAAATTAAGACTCAAATTCTCTATGCACAAGTTTGAATCCAGACATACATTTGACAAATTATAGGTTGTCAGTTTCTCAAATCCAGTAAGGCTAAATTGTTCATGAGATGAATGCATAAAAAAGGGTTGTCTCAATTGGTTTAAGTAGTTAATTCTTGATTTTAATAGTGTATACAAATGTGTATTTTTAAAATTCTTTTTGCTATATTGAATTTCCTCCTTTCCAGTGTTATTAAACAAGCAGAAAAATAAAGAAGTAGCAGTTCTTTCACATTTACTGTGAATAAAAAAGCAGTAAGTAGTGAGCAGTCTTGATCCATATTGATAAAATGGTACATCTCAGAATTCAGGTGCTACAGGATGAGAAAAGTAAAATCACTAAATCTGATCTATGAGAAGATTAAAAACAAGCCTCTTTTAATCTCTCACTGCTGCCAGAAGTATTAAAAAATTAAAAGTTCCCCGTAACACCCACCTCCTGCAACAGGAGGAAAAGTATGTACCAGGATCATCACTAGAATTTTGAACAACAATCTGATAGGATAATTTAGCCCAATCTGTTTTCCCTATAGACCATATACTTCTAAGAATTCCATTAATACAAAAGCAGTTTTGACTTTCTTTTCTCAAAGCTTTTATTTTCTTACGCACATAGAACTGACAGCATAGATTGTTATGCAAATACACATACTTATCTACAATGCTATATTTTTCTCTATTCATAGACTCATCCTTGTGGAGTCCTGGATTAAAACAAAGTTACTATTAGGAAGAATAGTGTCACAAATTTAGCACAAAAACAAAGCCTCTCGTGGGTTAATATTCCTCCTCGTGGACTTCCATGCCTTCATCAAAAGGAATGAATTTTTGTGCTTTGCAAAATAGCCACACCTTTGAACCACCTTTGCTTTGTATTTATGTTAAAATCCATTACAAATAGAAGCGAAAACCTTACTCTTGCTAAAACCATGCTTCCCTGCCTTACTCTCTCCCATATAAAATCTTTTCCTCGGTTTCTCTTTCCCTTCTGTCTAGAATCTTGATTCCAGATTTTCTCAGGTTGTGCCCTCAACTTCTTCGAGATTTTAACTCATTATCATATTTTTAGTGATGCCTGACAGGAGGAATGTTGTCCCTTGCCTCCCAGTGTTCCTTATCCTCCTCCTCTGCCTTATTTTTATCTATAGTATGTATTACTATTTACATATGTGTATGCATTTTATACTAATATACACACATATGTAATTTATTTGACTACCTATATCTCATTACTAGAATATAAGTTCCAAGACAGTCAAAACATTGCCACTTGTGTCCACTGCTATGTCTAATGCACTGACAGTTAGTGCATAACAAATATCTGCTAAACACACTAGTGAATGACTTAATGACATTGAAGCATTTCCTGAGTTTAATCACTCTTGGGGAAGAATGATTTTTAACACCACTAAATTAATTAGTAGTATCTAGTGCAAAAAATTGCATTCAAACGATGAATCTGCTTGTATATTCTCTAAGAAGCTTGAGGTAACTTGATAAACATATTGTACAGTGATGAAGGATATGCAAAGGCCTACAATGAGCACCTATACCATGAGCTGAAATAAAAGGCATTTTCCTTTCTAATTTTGTCACTCAGAGAAATATCTAGTTCAGCTCCTGAATTTATGTATTATAATTAGGTAAGGTTTATGACTTGTTATAAAAATGGCCAAAAATATGGAATAAGTACTATATTCTGAAGCAATCAAAACTATATTGGAAGAAATAAAGCAATTTAAGCAAACAACAGCTTAATATATACTAATAGTGGATATATTCATGTTAGTGGTATTTGGGTCCTAAAAGCATTGCTGTGCAACATGGTTATTTCCTACACAGACTCTAGTTGATTTATTTGGGGGAAGTTTTACCTTTGTGACAAGCAATTAGCACTCTGGGACTAAGATACTGTGTGTTTTAAAAAAGTAAATAAGTATTGATTTCCATTTGGCTTGAAGAGTTTTTGAAACACTGTTTGTCTAGCACAAAAGTCTTACTGTCTTTACTCGTACTTCTGTGTTAAACCAGGCTAAGGTTTGCTCCTTTTACAGATCTATATCCAAATATACTTGATCTTGCGTCAAAGGCAGTCAACAATTTTATCTAAGTTAATTCCAAAGAACTTCTTTATCTTACTCTCAAGGATGCCTGCATTTCTCAGTGAACTTTTCAGTATTTCAGATTACAAAAATGAAGAGAGTGAGGCACACATACACACATAAACACGCATACACACATACAAGCTCACAGATGTAACAGAGGTATGTTCTCTAATGAATTTTGTGAGTTTAATAATGTATAGACTTGCAGAACAATCAAGTTGGCTGACTTTTCATGACATTTGTTAATTAACTTTGTTTCATCACAGTCCATTTTTATATGGGAGCAATACATAATTTTGGATGGCATTAATTGTATTTTGGTAAAATGAATTTAGTCACTTTGCTTAATCAAGTAGTAATAATTAAATCTGACCTATAGGTGACTTTCTTGTGACACTTAATATGATACTGTAAATTTGTATTTATGCTACTATGCAATTTTTTGCTCTTAATGAAAGCTAAACCTCTAAAATTCAGTGAATAATATGTATACATTTTATTCCAGGGAAAATATTCTTAGCTGTTTTCACAATCTTTTCTACCTATCAATATATAAGATTTCTGTGTATTTACTTAAACACTACAAAATTACCAGGCGAAGCATACATATGTACTTTGAAACGAAATATTTGTTAACACTGTGCTATATATTTGACACCATGTTACCATTTGCATTCTTATTAATTATAGTAATGGAAACTTTGGCATTTTCTACAACAGAGAAAATTTTCATATATGTTAATCATCGTTTTGACTACTGTTTTGAAAATAATGTACACATTTATGTAATTATTGATACAATTGGGTTTATAATTATAATTCTATTGGCTTTCCACTTTTTTCTGTTCTTGGTTGCTTTTCTCCTTTTCATTTTGTTTTCTTTGTTTATAACTCATACAAATTTTTCATATGGTTGTTCTAGATTAAATAAGCATTTTAATTTATCTTAATCTACCCTCATGCTTCACATATAAATATTTTATAGCATTACATTTCTATTTCCCCTTCATATCCTTTGGTTATTATTGTCATACAATTTCTTTCTAATTAGACTATAAATCCTACAATATATTTCTATTAGTTTTGCTTTAAACAATTATCAATTGTTATTCACTATTAAAATGAATAAGAAAAAATCTTTTGTCTTTATCTATACATTTAAACTTTCACAATTTTCATTCTTTTGTGAAGTTCAGAGTTTCTGTCCAAAGTTATTTCCTCATGTTGAACCTTCTTGTAGCTCTCCCAGCCTTCGTTTGACTGGGAAGAATTGTGTTTTAAAATTAATTTTTGCTGAGTATAGAATTATACTTTTCATTTTCTTCTGACTTAAAAATGTTTCTGAGTAAAAAACTTCCTTTTGGTGCTTGGGTCTTGCTGAACTTACTCAATGTGTGACTATAGTTTTCATCAAATTTGGGAAGTTTTCAACATTAATTCTTCAAATTTTTTTGAAAACTGGAGTTCCAAAGTATTTGTACAGGCTAGTATTGACTCACAGATTAGTGTGGTCTGTCCATTTTATTTTTCTTTCTTTTTTTATTCTTGTACTTTGAATTTCAATTACTGTGCCTTCAAATTTACTAATTTTTTCTTCTGATTTTCCTAATATACTTTTTTAAATTTTCATTAAGTTTATTGGTACATATAAAATACAGTTACATTTCATTGGGATCTTGTATCTTTACATGGTGTATCTTAGTTCTTTTTTTTTCTCCATTTCCCTGCCCTCCCTTCACCCCTTCCACCCCTCCCTATTTACAGAGACTTTGTTTCCATTTTTTCCTTTTCTCATAGTTTTTCTTTTCCCTTCTTTCCTTTCCCCTACCCTTCCCACTTCCCTACTCCTTTAGACCTTTACTTCCTATTTCCCATTATTAATTACACCATTTGAACCTTATTTACACTTTTAGCTTTTCAAACCAGAGAAACTATTTGGTATCTAATTATTCATTTTAGATGTTTTCCTGTGGCATTGTTATATACTCCAGTTCTTCCTTAATTATTGCATTTTAAAAATACTTTATTAACAGCTATTTCGAGGTTCTAATCTTTCAGTAACACCAGCTCTGACGTTTCTGGCTCTGCTTCTACCAAATTAGATTTCTGAATCACGTTTTCCTTTCTCTTGGCTTGTGCAGTGGTTCTTTCTTTGATGGTGGTCATTGGCTTGATGCTGTTGAGTGTTCTATGTTGTCTTGTGTATTTTTTAAATGAAGTAAGAATTTTGTTTGAGTAAGAAGTTGAGATACTATATACTAGTTCAGCTTGGAATTTTTTTTTTGCTTTCTTTTTTTTTTTTGGTACCAGGGATCGAACTCGGGTCCTTGTGCTTGTGAGGCAGGCCATGGAACCACTGAGCTAAATCCCTGGCCCTCACCTTGGAATTTTTCAATGCTTATTCTTAAACTTTGCTAGTGGGGATCATGTACAGCTTTATTAAGAAACCAGTCTAGTTCTACATGACTGTAACACAGTCTGGAGACTCTACTGAATATTTCATGAGAACTCCCCTTTCTGACTGGTCAAAATATGGGAATTGCTCAGTCCACACTTCCCTGGTCATTCTTCCCCAGGCATATGGAGTTTTTTCTACGCATAAGGTTTAGTACTCAGCAACCGAGGCAAAGGGAAACCTGTGTAAAGTTTCATTTCCGTGTTTTCCCTTGTAGATCTCCACTTTCTGATCTGTCTCCTCAAATTACAGCAACCTCTGACCTCCAAAAAGCATTGTCCTTGTCTGTTCAGTGAGTCACCCCATTCTGGAACTAGTAGGAAGTTTGCTTCAAACAGAGAGCCAAGGCAATCCAGGACATATTTTCCTACAAAACACAGTTGAGCTGAATACCTTTGAAGTTTGATTATTTCCCAGATGCTCTCAGTTTTCCACTTATTTGTGTTATAAAGATGTCTGCATTTAATTAGTTATTCAATCATGGCCAGAAGTGAAATTGTTTTATATGGGTTTTAAATCATGGAGTACTTTGTATGAATATAAACAAATGCAATAATATTTTAAATAATAAAATTGATAAACATTTAAAAATATAAGCATGGCACATTTATTCACATTCCTCAGGTACTGAAATGTCGCATTTTTTGGTGAGCACTATCAATACTACCATATTTGAGGTTTCACCCAGGTCTCCTTCCCTTCCCTCTTTTCCTATTTTATAAAATATATTTTATCACTTTTTAACTTACTATGTATTATCTATTTCATTTATTTTATTTCTGGTTTCTTCCATCTCCAAAGTAGAATTAAGCCACATAATCGAACACGTATGCCTATTTTATTAACTATTATTTTCTGATCCTTGGGATAATAAATTGCAAGTATTTAAGTACTTGTTTTTTTGTTTTTGTTTTTTTGTGGTACCGGGGATTGAACTCGGGTCCTTGCACTTGCTCAGCAGGAGGCGAAACCACTGAGCTAAATCCTGGGCCCTTAAATAAGTACTTGTTGATTGAGTAAATGAACATCACAAGAAGTCTTTCATCTAGAAAGGAAACAAAGGGACATAGCTGGGGAAGAAGAGTTATTTGGATTTTGCAGGTTCACCAGTCTTGTGCATTGGTTTGTGTCCCCTAACATCCATTTATTCAAGCTCTAAGCCCCAGTTACTATAAAGACAGGCCTTAGGGGGTGGTTGTGGTTGCATAAGGATGAGGCCCTGGGCCACTAGAGCACCCTTAAAAGAAGAGGGAGAGACCCTAGAGCTCCTTTTCTCTGCACCGCAGAAAGGCTGTGCAGGAAGACAGCAAGAAGGCAGCCAACTACAAGCCAAGAAGACAGTAACACCAGACAAATCTGCTAGCGCCCTCATCTTGGTCTTCCAGCTTCCAGAATTGAAAGACAACAAATTTGTAGTGTACTCCACTCAGTCTGTGTTGCTCTGCAGTGGCCTGGACGTACGATATCAAGACAATATTTCTTAGAAGCACCTGGAGCAAATACGCCAAAATATTATTACTGAATTTCTGGTAAGAGAGACATAGCTTTTATGTTTGCTTTTAGCATCACTGCATATGTATGTGAACATGAGGCACTATAAAATACATTTTAAAACATAGAACTCAAAGGGTATAATTATGACTGTACACACATTAACTTTGTACACTGAATGTACGTACATATTTATCAAATATTTCATTTATGAAATTTCCCCCTTTCCTAGTCCTAAAGAGTAAAAAACTCACAGGACTGCCCCTTCCTGGTAAGTACCATGGAACTTGTACTGCATCACCTTTCCCAGGGAGGTCTGAATTTTGCAAAATACTAAGTTTTTATTTACAGTTGTAAAGCCCTGTGAGCTCCTTATTCATTAATCACCATTTTATTCCTAAATTTGCCTCTTGGCGTTCATGGTGCTTCCAGTCTGGGAGTAACAGGTGATACGATAATGTATGTGACGTCCTGTTATAGAGCATTGCAGTGGAATTATAAAGTAACCACTGAACCCCATTTTGCAAGACTAGTCCTTATCTTATAATTTCAGTTAAAAGTATACTAAAAGATTGACATAAAAAGTGCTACCTTTTTTTTGTAGTGAATAAAATAATAAAATGCTTATTATTGTATTACTGTCATTAATCCATTTGAGTTTGTAAATCAAATGAACACTGACAAATTCAGGGTCTCCAGGACCACAGTTTGTTGCTGTAATGTTCACAGGTGTCAGTGCTTACAGGGACATAATTTTTAAAAGCCTGCTTTTCAGGAGAGAATTTTTGCTATCTCTTCCATTCTCTGCAGGAATGGGGAAGGTTTGAGAGGAGCCTACAACAACGGTTGTAGAACTGAACCTTTCACAGTTGACGGATTTGGTGTAGAACTTCTAGAAACTGAGAGAGCCTCTGATATTCTATAGCAATTCCAATAGTTCTAGACCTGAGAAGTTCAGTGACATATATTTTATCAATCATGTTTCCATTTGTCTTACAAGGTCATTTCAGTGTTTCAGTTTTTCAATGTTTCAACAATCCTCTTTTGTTAGTGTTTCTTAAAGCTTGATTTTAGCGGGACTTCATTTATTCATTTTGGTTTCCCCACTTTTCTTCTAATTTGTCTTTAATACAGTAAATAGAAACTTAAACTATGGAAGAATGCTAATTTTATGAAATGTTAAAGTAAATACTTTTATAAAGAAAAATATTTTGGTGCTATGTTGCCAATTCCAATTTAAATCATTTGCAATCCTGATTTGTTCTTAAATGATTTTTCTCTTGTCTATTTGAACATCAGAGCAAATAACTAAGTGTTTAAAAAAGAATAATTTTACCAATATTTTGAGAAAGTTAAATAAATTTCCCTTATATTGTTCAAATGGACCGCTTGATTGAAGTGGAATTTGAATTTAAAGCTTTAGCCAATTCTAGTAGAAGACAGTAGTATGTGGGAAAAAATTAACAGTGTGGGAAGTGTTCTAATATAATAAAATAGTAGCATGGCCCTTAATTAATTTAGCAAATTAGTACATTCTCAGAAGGCAGTTTGTCTTCTGTAGCAGAAGGCCAGCTAGCTGCCAGAAAGTGTACCAAGAGGCAGTGCATACACGCAGCAACTTGCTCTTGCCGGTGCTCTTTTGTCTTTGGCTGGACACTCAGTTGTGTTTAAATAACTGCCGAGGTATTTTGGGTTCTAATCACATTTTATAGTTTCATTTAGGGCCTATTGATTAGTGAACAGAAAAACTAGTTATTGATTCTTTCATATAGAAACTTTACATGAATAACCAAAGTAACACTAAACTAAATTTCCTTTTTGGAGTATGTTGACAGAGTGAAATTTATTTATTTACCTTTCCTCTCTTGTTCAAGTGCAGGCAAACTGTTTAATGGCACATAATCTTTTGGCAAATGTAATTTAAAATGAATTAAATTAACTTGGATTATGTTTCTGGTCATGTGGACACATGTAAGATTATTTAAATTTTTAAAATTTATTTTCCTGCCTCTTAAAATACAACTATAGTGCAACAATATTTTAAAACTGTCTTTTCTTCCTTATTTTATTAGTTGGATATTGATTTCAGTGTCAGTAAAGACTAACATATTGCACAGTGACTTACATCAGAGTGAAACTGTGATACATAAGGTTTTCTTTCATACTGTAAGTAACCTCCACCCCAAAATTGCCAAACTTTACCATTGTGCTCCTGCATTTGTTTGAGCTACTATATATTTGTGAAAATTACACTGAAAGTTGACGAAGAGACTGTTGAAAAAGCATGAATAACTATATGTACATGTGAGAGACATTGCATCAGCTTATATTTTACTCAATATTGTTCATTTTTTCGTCTCATGTCTTGCTTGAATGCCATGATGTGTAGTCTGCTTATTTTCAAAATAGTTTGCACTTTTTGTTAATAAAAGTAAGTTGAGCAAAAAAATAAATAAAACTTTAGCCATGCAACAAGCATTTATATCCTTAATTGCAATATATATATAGTAAAAATTGAATAATTATTACTACTTATTCCATTGCTGGATTTCAATCTGTTAATTGACCATAGAGTAATATACTTATGTGTTTCTACATGTCATTTATTTACTTATATGGATTTGTATTTCATTATATTACAACTTTAAATATGACTTAGGAATTAATAATATTAACTCATTTTTAAACCACTAAATTATCCCTCTTGAATTTATTTGGCAATATGTGATTATAAAATCTTTACTGACATGTTTATCTTAACACAGGAAATTTTTATAATATTGTAATTTTTTCCATTTGGTTTCAGAGAATCATATGACAGATTGCCATACACAGCTTCATAAATCAAAATTTAAAGTGGCATATGTATTTGTTCTTTCCAAAAAGAGACACTTACACCCTCTATGGTCAGTATCACTGACAAATTATAAATACAGAGAAATCATATCTCTGTAATAATCCCATTTCTTTCATTTTTCCAAGATTCATCCAAAAAGTCACTTTTTGCCATAATTGAGCGTTCTAGAATAATTAAATTTGCTGAAGCACCAGATCAATTTACACATTTCAATCATTTTTATAGACACTCTATCACAAGTGTCATGAGAGTAGAATTCATTCTAACTTGCCTTTATCTACCTGGCCTTTTGCACAGCATCTGAAGTTTAGCAGGTGCTCATCATGGATGACTCTGCAGTACCAGGTTGACTGGCCAGGTGGGACCTGAAAACTGCCAAAATTAAAGTTTGACTTGGCAAGAAAAATAATCATTATGAAATATCTGTTGCCTTTGTTTTATATGTTGATGTTCGCAGGTAATCCTGACACTGTGCTGGCTTCCACAATATTCTCAGATCATAAGAAATGAAGAACAAATGTGTTATTTTCATATGAATAGTACTTTTAAAAGGTTCACAGAAACATTTAACTTGATGACTTTGTCTAGGTATAAACAGAGTTTTTGGAGTTTCAAATATCTAAGCAAAAGGAAAACATGAAGAAATCTAATGTTATTGTACACTCTAAACCAAAACTTAAAATGTGAATGGGTCATAGATTTGAATCTAATTTTTATTGTGAGAATAAATAGTGCATGTTTTGTTGTTGTTGTTATGCAACATATCTTGTACATTTGTGTTTGAAGCATATATAAAAAAGAGAAATACAAAGAAGGATAACCAAATTCAGACATTTTATGCTTCTGATCATTCTCAAGATCTGAACATGGGGCAGTTTATGTCATTATACATTTCAGTGGAACTTAAGAAAAAAGCTGGAATCCTGAAAAGTTCAAAAAATGTCATTAAAAATACATAACTGGAAATCAAGATATTCAAGTTCTTCAGTATATTTAGTATGCACTTTATGCTAATATACTAAGTATTCAGAGTATCTTTTTCAACAGTTTATGCCAATGAATATAAATAAAGACCATTTTATGAGAATTATTCCTAGTTTAAAACCAAAGGACAAAGTGTAGTGTTGAACAAAGCTTAAAATGATTTAGATTTGATGAAAGGCACACTAATAATTTTGGTGGTATTTTTCTAAATGTTGTTAAAGTCTTTGTTACTCAACTAATAATGAAATATTGGTTGTATGTATTTAATTTTGTTTCTATTAGTATCCTGTCCTTACATATCGAAAGAGAGAATTATGAAGCATATTGTATTAGATATACGTTAACTTTACTAAAATTTGCATATGTTAATAGAATAAGCATCTGAGGCATTGTGTTGTTTATGGTTGTATATGCTTTCCCATTAATATTTCATTTAAATTATCATATGTTTGAAATTAACATAAATTGATTATATATTTTAAATGTTGTACTGTTACCTCCCTATTAAGTAATATCCCAGTAGTACTGGCCTTTCTCATAAAAAATACAACTTAGGTATGTGGTTTTAATGGCTTCTTGAGTATTATGTAGATATGTGCATGTGTGTATGTCTGTGTGTATGTATAAACTAAATGCTCCTCTTATTTTCTCTTTTTTGTAAACTTATATAACTATAAGACATGATCCTTCTACTCAAAGAACAAATTCATGTAGACAATAATATGGAATTCTGTGTTTTGTGTTTTTGTTTTGTGTTTATGGCTAAATGATGATTCACTATGATCAGGTTGGTCTCAAATGTCCCTTGGGGACATTTTAGTGTTAAACTAGAGTACTAATTACATTTCCACAATGTTCTTGGCCAACAAAATATCATTTATTTACCTGGAATCATTAAATGCCGAAAGAAATTTATATAGATGTAAGAGATTGGTCGCAGTGGTTCCACCACCTGCCTCGCAAGCACAAGGTCCCAAGTTCGGTCCCCAGTACCAAAAAAAAGAAAAAGAAATGGCATTCTGGAAATGTTTCTTGGACTCTAAACAAAAGTGAAACCAGGCCTGGTTGCACATGCCTGTAATCCCTGTTCTCCAGGTGGCTGGTGCAGGAGCATTGCAAGTTCAAGTCCAGTGTGGGCAATTCAGTGACTAAGCAAGACCTGGTCTCAAAATTTTAAAAAAGGCTGAAGATAAGGCTCGCTGATAAGATCCTGGGTTCCATTTCCGATACCACTAAAAAAATAAAGAGCTATATTTTTTAATCTTTCTTTGGCCATTGACTACATCTCATTATGGCATGGCAAATCTTACCAGCTGCCACAAACATGGTGGCTTAAAATAATGAATTTATTACTGTGTAGTTGTGTGGTTCAGAAGTTAGACACGATGAGCTAAAATCAAGATATTGGTAAGACTGCATCTATTCCTGTAGCCTCTGAGAATGATTCATTTCCTTGCTTTTTCTGTATTCTAAATGCCACTTAACTTCTTTATTTCATGATCAGCTTCCTCCATTTTAAAACCAGGAATACTGTATCTCTTTCTGCTTTCTTTCATACACTCATATTTTATGTTGTCTTGAATCAAATTATACCACAAGGATCAGAAGTTATAAGCCAAGAAGAAGATAAGCAAATAATTCTAAATTAACAAATGACATATGTTTATAAAAGAGACTTGAACATTTTGTACCAGAAAATTGTGTTGTTGTTATTCTTAGAAAATGAGAATTGAACATTTTTAATATGACTTTTGGATTATTGATTCAATACTAAGATTTCAGGTTTTGAGTGTCTGCACTGTCTTTGTTTAACCATAGATTTTTGTTCCTTACAATATCCCTTTGTTGAGAACACAGGCACATACACACACACACACACACACACACACACACACAGAAAATTATAAATGCATAATGTATTTTAGTCAAAAGTATTTATTAATATAAATATGTTCATAAATGAACTGACTGAAGTCACTTATTACAAATTACTTCAAAATCTGTTCCATTCACCTAGTATCCCCGTACTATTTTAAACAGCCTAGGATAATAGCCCTCTTTCTACATAAAGTCTTTGGAAATTGTTTTCAAGACATATATAAATTACATGTTAAACAAGGTGAATCATTTATTGACAATGAATTCTAGACGTTTTGTCAATTGTTTAAAGTTTGAGTTCTCATAGTCATTTTATGAGGTGACATTATTGTACTTATATCACAGATGAAAATAAAATAGCTTGCAAAAGTGAAATAATTATCCAAGCTTATATACTTATAATAATAGGGCTGGCATGTAAATCTACAGATGTCTGACTCCAAGGTCTATGCTCATATCCATCCAGTTATGGTGTCTAATGAATTAATATTTAGTTTCAGGAGTAAGGCCATGCCTCTTCACTTTCTTTGATTTGGTTGTGTGGTCCTATGAACTCATCCGTTTTTCCTTTTAGTCACCTCTAGACCTCTTGTAAACAAACTCCTTTTCTTTTTTCTTTTTCAGCACTGACTGGGGATTGAATTCATGGCCTTTCCACTAAGCTACAACCCTAATCTTTTCTTTTTTACCTTGTTCTTTTTGAGACATGAACTCACTTAGTCACTGAGGTACCCAGGTTGGGCTTGAAATTGTATCCTCAACCCTCAGCTTCCCAAAGTGCTAGGATTCCAGGTGTGTGTCACTACACCCAGCTGACAACATCCTTTTGGTTTTACACATCTTTACCTTTTAAACATCTCGGTTGACACTGCTGTAGCATGTTAATGTGAAAATAAATCCCAGTAATTTCTTGTTCTCTGTCCTGGGATCATTTACTTGTAATTGCAGAAGGATTATTCACTGTTTTCAGTGTCCAGGTCTCTCATATTTGCTGACATTAAGGTTCTATACTACAATTAATTTAATTGGCTCTTCTCCTTTTTTATTTTAAATTTGAAAAGCTTTCTTTAAAGTCAACGTAAATCTGGAGCCTGACTGCAGAAGCAAGGTGAGCCCTGGGAGCTCCAGGGAGAAACAGCTGGCAGCCTGGGCTGGTGCCTCAGGCTGGGGGGTGGGCATAATTGTTGGGATCTGCCGGACTACGTGGGTTCGGTCCACAGGGACCCCGCCACTTAGCTGACAACAGCTGAGAGGAATCCCAGCTGTGCTCGCCTGTGGAGTGCTGGCTTGGGCGCCATTCGGAGAAACGACTGAGTGTTTGAGTCTGGGACTCAGGACAGCTGCAGGACAGCTTCACTTTAGCGTCCCGTGTTACCTTCCCGCAGTTACTGGGTGAGGGTCAGCTGAGAACAGAGAGCAGGCTGGAAAAAGATTTCCTCCGGAAGGGTTTGAGCTCATTGAGGAAAGACCCAGCCTCCCCTATCCCCACAGCAAGAGGCCAGAGGTCCTCTGCATTTGGAAGTGTTGCATTGAGTACTGGGGCCTTTGCCCTCTGTGTCTGGGATCTGACTGCTTCCAGCGCGAGAGGGACACTCTCTACTTGGATGAGAAGAGGGACCTCTGGAATTGTGTGGGTGAGTGCACCTAGAAAAACCACAGACCTTAAGGGTGGACAGAGAAAACTGAATTGCTAGACTCCACAGCTGTGGATCCCAGAAGGAAACCACTCATTCATAAATACACAGCAATTTTTTGGACTGTTTCTTCCTCCTCTTCCTCTTCTTCCTCCTCCTCCATTTCTTCTACTCCTCTTTCTCCTTCTTCTCTTTCTCCTTCTCCTTCTTCACTTGTTAATTGGAGCTTGGGGAATTTTCCTTGGTCTTTTTCCTTTTCTCTCAGTTCTTTTCATTTTCCCTCTTTTTCCTTTTAATTATTTTATTATTTTCATTCTCCAAATTATTTTTTTACTTCTCTTTTCCTTTTCTCTTTCATTTATTGTTTTTTTCTGTCACCATTACCTAATTCTATAAATATCCTTCTACTCCCTACAGGATCGTTTGTCTCACTTCTCTCTTCTTCTCATTTCTTAGAGTTTAAGTTTTCAAATTTTTCTTTTTGTATTCTCTCGTTCCCAACCCATTATATCTTTACTAGTATAACCATTAAACTTTATTAATCTTTAGATAGTTCCTTAACTCCATATAATTACTGGTGAATTCTACCATTAGTGGAGGTACAGTAATACTATTTAGTACATATTTGCTGTGTGTCAATATCTGAGTTGTCTTAGTGTTTGTACTGGAATTGTGGATTCCTCTTATATGGTTAAGGGCGGTTCATTTGGTTCTTATAGTATGTCAGTATCTAATTTTTCTTAGACAATGTTACAATCAATGTTGATTTGCTTGATATTGCCAGGGTCACATAATTATTGTTATGAATGGGTTTTCTCCATAAGCCATCACCTGGATTACCTTAGTAATATTAACAGTACTGCAGTCCATTCCCAGAGAACTGGGTGTTGGGCAATTGTATTGCATCCTCCATATCCAAACTGACAGAAGTGCTTGGATGTTGGGGCAGAAACAAAAGATGATAGCCACACCCAAAGTGCATCACTGAAAAGCAGACTAACTAAAGAGATCTCCATACTAGCAACAAAGTCTTTCCACTATAAGCACCCACAAACTTTAGCACAGAACAAAACCAAACAAAATAAATCAACACAAACAGTACAAACATGAGAAAACAAGGCAACAAAATGCCTTCCCAAACTCCCAACTGTCCCAAAGCAAGTCTAAGAGGAATTGAGGGGGAGAATGTCAAAGCCTCACATGCAAAGGATTTGAAAGTGTAAGAGGAGATTTAGAAACAGATCAAAGAGGTGTTTGGCAGGAGCAGGAAAGATGGAACTAAAAAGATAATGGAAATAATGAAATGATCAAGGAGTTTTCCGAAGACACTGTGAAAAGCTAGCTGACCTAATCAAAATGGCACAAAGCACAAATGTCCAGTTTAGCAAAGAATGACAGTCCATGAGAAAGTATCAAACATGTACCAACTCCACACAATGAAAATAATCATTATATAATATGAACATCAACATGATCTTAAATAAATTTCCTTAACATGTAAATCTGTTCCATTCTTATCTAGTACAGTGGACCCTTGGGTTAAGACTAGAATTTTAGATTTAACTTAGAAACAAAGTCTTGTGATGACCTAAATGCCAGCTCCTTGTGCTTCCAGATGGTCTCAGATACAGATTTAACCTTTAAAGTATGCTGTAGGGAATACTACAACATCCTTTCCTATGTGGGGTTAACTTAGAAATTCTTGGCCAGTCTCTCTCTAAGGTCACTGAGACCTGCCTGTACATAGGGAAGAGACTTTGAAGGCTGTGTAGAGGAGCCTAAGCCTTCAGTGATCAACCTAAGTTACAAGCAGCCCTCAGGAATGAATTGAGTTCATAAGTCAAGGGACCAGTCCGCCATTTTATTATTGAAAATTTCATCAGCATGCAATAGGTCATGACTCTTTCTCTTTTCAGGGTGGTATTTACTATGAATCTTGCTTCTAGTAAAGCATTCCTATATTCTCTCTCCAAACAGGTATTTATCTATTTAAGTACAGTGATACCTTGGTTTATGAACTTAATTTGTTTCACAATTCTGGAAATGATGACCACGTTTGTGTTTGTGTGGGAAAGATGGCTGCAGTTGTGTTTGTCGCCTGATGCAGAGTTTGCAAACAAAAACAAAATTTTGCCAAAAGATTCTGTTTGTGAACCAAATTGTTCATAAACAAAAGCATTCATGAAGTGAGGTACCACTGTACTTTTGAAATGAAACTGCACTCATATTTCAAATTGCCAAATGCATACATACGTGTGTTTCCCCTTTTTACTTCAAAAGCGGTAATCTCAGGGCCAGGGATTTAGCTCAGTGGTTTCACCACCTGCTGCGCAAGCCCAAGGACCCGAGTTCAATCCCTGGTACCAAAAAACAAAACAAAAAAACAAACAAAAGTAATCTGCTGCGATAGACATAAATCATAAATCTATTATATTAGAAAGAACCTAATACTTTATATTTTTATGGCTTTGAGTATAACAATTATAATTGTGAACATTAGCATTTCATTTTTATAAGGCAGCTGCTGGTTTATGATCCTTTAAGATTTTATTAAATTTGTGAGTAGAGTTGAAAGTCATCCCATGCTTACTTACTTGAGTCTATTTTCTGTCATCATACATGAGAAATATACCTCCCAAAATGAAACCTATGGTGCAAAGGCATTTAAGAACGAATCCTCAGCCTTTTCTATGTACACTTACCATATTATGCTATTGTTTTTTTCTTTATATTTCTGTAATCTGTCTTGTGGCCAGAATTGGCTTTTGTACTCTAATATTTATTATCCACATTTGTGTAACAGAAATTTGTGTAAAAAATTTTATCTGAGATTCTAAGTGTATCTTTGACATTTTCCCCAAGACTATGTAGAGCTAAGAACAAAAGACAGAAAAAAAATTCTAATAGTGTTTTTGGTGTTCTCTCCTACTCCAACTTCAAACCTCCCAAACACTTCTGTTTATGCAGAGAAAAGTGATAAAATTCTAAAGGAAATGAACTATGTAAATACAATTCAATTCATTTTTCTTCCTTTTACTCCATCATCCCCAGCTGTTAAAGTACAGTCAGTTCTTAAGCAAATGATACCAAAAAGGAGTACACTGCCCCCGAATTCTACATTGAAAATGGTCAGTGAGCTGATTCTGAGGCTAGCTGCCTTCAGGTCACAAAATGACCCAACTTTGTGTTTATGAAATGGAAATTATGGCCTGGAAGAATTAAACTATTGTGCCAATGTCTGCCCAGTGTGTACAGGGGGTGGGGTCTTGGACCACTTATGCTTATGAGGCACTTCTATTTTCTTTTTTGTAATACACAGATGCCCATCATAATTTTGTTTTACTTACTGTTATGGATAAATGTGTCTTTCTATATGACCTCAGTTTCATATGATATTTGACATAAAATGGTACCTCAGTTCATGAACTTAGTCCATTCCACGATTCAGGGGAAGATGGCCTCAGTCACGTTCGTCACCAGATGTGGAGTTCCTAAATGGAAGCAAAATTGTGTGAAACGCTCTTGTTCTTGAACCAAATTGTTCATGAAGAGAGAACCAAGGTATTACTGCATATCAACTAATACATAACTAAACCATTCCTTCTAAAAAAAACACCTAAGGCCATTTACATGGTGAGTGGATACACACATTTGTATATGCAACATGGGAGACTATTTTCCCAATGCACCTGTCCTATCCTCAGATTCTAAATCATTGTCTTTGTTTTCAAAACTAGTACATTTTGAGTGACTATAGAGCCATGCACATAATGAGGTCCATGTCCTTATATATATATTTCATTATTTCATATAGTATAACTGCTCTAATAGTAAACAAATCTAAGATTTTCTAATGGCTATGCTTAATTGTCAACTTCATTGGCTTTGGAGCGTCCTGAAGGATTAGTGAAGCACACTTCTGGACACTTCTGGGTGTGTCTGGATAAGCGAGAGATATGAACTTGGGGTCTGTATCTGGTCCCCGATGCCTTCCTCTTTGGTGTTGTTTCCCTGCTCAGCCTTCTGGCCACCATGCACTAAGTTTTTTTGCTCCATCTTGATTTTCTGCCATGGTGTTTCTGCCTAGGAGCCAGCCAACTGTAGACTGAACACTCTGAAACCATGAGCCAAATCGACCTGAACTTTTTAAATCTGTGAGTGCTATGTATTTGGTCCCAGTAACAAAGCACTAACAGGGTATGTTGTTTTTAAAAACTCTTTGCTTTCATCACAATTAATGTGAAATTATTTTGGCTGTAAACTGAAGTGAGTAGCATAAGTTATATTGATGTCTAGATGTGTGGTTAGAGCTGAGGTGATAAAACTATCTCAGCATCCATGACAAACATTCCTTTTTGAACGTGTTTCAAAAATATGAGCAAAATGTTCTCATGGCTAGCTGCTAAGTGACTTGTTTTGATTCCATAGGTCTGTAGTAATTTTGACAAACCTGTGTAGCAATTTAAATTCTTTTGTTTTTACTTGAACCATCCGTGCGTATCCCGCCACTCTGCACAGCTGGCTATAAGCATTTCAGCAACCCGAGCAGAAATGAATTAAATTATGAAATAGGTCTTTGTTGAAATAACAAAGGATTCATGTGAAAATGGTTGAATTGTGTGGTATTTTATCTCTAATGCTAGCAAGTATACAATTCCCTTTTAGGAGAAAAAATGAATAAATGTGTTATAAAGTTGTAAGTAAAAGAGAAAAGTTTTTGGTAGTTTTATTTCTATATATGCCATTTTAAAAATATAGAGTAAACTGCATGATATCCCTCCGAAATATGTGCCATACACTGCACAGTGTTTAAGATATGCAGAATGGTTTCACAAACATTTTATCACTGTATCTAATTTCATTCTCAAAATATCTCTATATTGCTGATAGAGGAATTATTATAGGATATTTAACACTTTAAAGGATTGCTTGTCAATAACAGTTATTTATTTTGTCTTTAAATATGGCTCACAACTACCTGTACTCTTCTGAAAGGAATTTCCACAATTTTAGAAGCCACAGGCACTAAACTCACTCAGGTACTTACTAACTGGATGAATAAAAGCAGAAATGGGAGTCCCTGAGGCAACCAGCAAGGAGTGAGTGTCCAACACTGGATACAAGGGTCACTAGTTCAAAAAAGAGACTGCTTTCTTCCTCCCTAAAATACCAATATCCCTTAACTCCCCTCACTTAAAATACTGTTATGCAAAATATTTGTCATTAAAATGCACACAACTAATAACGAATGAAACAGGTGTTGGATTAATTCTCTAAATTGCTTTTGAAATATACTTGTTAGTAAAAGACAATAAATGTCAATAGTGATAGATGCTGATGTGGAGAGGAAAACAACCATGTACTGCTGGCAGATTCACAAGTAGAAATGCTTAGCTGAGTTTCCATTATAAGCCATATTTCAAAACCAAACACTGTATGATGATTAACATTTTTGAAATAGTTTATATCTGCTTGTATTGGGGAGAGTAATCTCCCTGGGGAAAAAATGAACTTCTTATGACTCATTAAATCACTAGCACTACAATAAATCATAAACCTGTTAAAAGGAAATAGTTTAATATAGATAGAACAGGTCCAGCTGTTTAAATATCGTATAGAATATGGGGCTTAGTAATAGGACTCAAATGCTAACTGTTAAATCATTTACACTTGCGTTAAGTGTTGTACTTCCATGGAGAAGGACAAAGTAGTTCTTCAGTTGCTACTAGCCTGAATAACACACTTTTAACTTCAGGTGAA
Organism: Heterocephalus glaber; assembly: GCF_000247695.1. The sequence goes on along the minus strand of NW_004624779.1, from coordinate 1,114,776 downwards.
TATAGCTCAAGTTAATGTCTAATTGTTGAGTTCAATGTGTTTTTTTGTTTTAGGTAGAATCTAAAATGTATTTGTTTTGAGTAATTTCATTGTACCATTTATTATGTGCTTCATTTGGCTTTGGATTTTAGCCTAACGTTTGCTGCGTTTTTGTTTGCTTGTAAGGATTTCTACCTTAAAGCAAAATTCACTTAAAATACAGTCTTGTCACTTCAATAACCCTTGTGAATATGTGTGTTAAGGGTGAGATAAGGAGAAAAGGGAAAAACAAAGCAAAATGATTTAGTGTCCAAATCATCATAATAAAAAAGTAGGTCCTTCCAATAAGAGTTAGATGGCTCTGTCCCAGCATTTAGGATGTGACAAAGGTACAGGCAGACCTGGGAAGATGTCTACAGTCGTATTGCATGGGGTCAGTGGCAAGAAATTTATGCACAATATAACATGTTCCAATATGATTATACTTGTTCCTTGAACTTCGATTCACTAGTACAACTGTTCATCGGAATCAGTTGTTTTCATTTTGTTAAATTTAAATTCAGACCTTTGAGCTTCTAACTAAGCTTCCTATAGGACCAGAAGTCTCTACGTTTATCTAATATCCCTGAGAAATTTTTACCTATCTAGTTCAGCATTGCCATTTGGAAATCACATAGGGTGGAGTAGGGCTAAGAAGTCATCTTTGTGAAGAAGGAAAGAAAGAGGAGAGACACCACTGCGTGGACCTAGACACTGTAATGAGTATGTGCTGGGCAAATACTTCACCTGCAGTGATTTCCATAGAATGCAGGCCACCTGTAAATGGTGTAGGACTTGTGCTGTCAGATTCAGCCATTGACCTTCCTCTGTTCCACCCTATCAGAGATGCAGGGAAGAGGCACCTGAGGCTTCCTAACTCAGGATCCCTCGGGAAGGAGGAACGGAAAATACAGACCCTGTCTCCCACTTGGCCCTTGCATGGCTTCTCTGGGTGCAGTCGTCTGTGACCCCACAGGGCTCCAGCGTCTTCTAGGCAGGCTAAGTTTCCAAATTTCTACTGGTAACCTGAGCTTCTAAGCTCTCCTACTTCCCTCTCCACCATTTGTTTTCCCAATTTTGAGGAAAGAGTGGTTTCTTTTGTTATTAATGTGTGGGTTTGACTCACTGCTGTTTCATTTCTTAGTTTTTCTTTCACCTGTTTAACCAACTCCCTGAGCTAAATGCTCTTCGCTTCAAACACTTAGTTTCTGTTTTCCTGGATGGAGCCTGACTGATACAATCTCAGGCATCGACTTGATATTTCCGCAGGGATGTAGTAAAACAGATGAGGTGTGCCAGTTTTCCTCACATCAAATATCAAATGTGACAGCTTAGACACACTAATATAGTCTATAGAAAATTAACCACGAATCCATTCCTGACTAAAGGAAATTGAAAGAAAAGTAATGGTTAAATCAGTTGGAATCATAAAGATTACAGGCCATATCACAGAGCAGAAAATGTGCCAGACCTCCTGAGAATTTTCACTGAAAATAGAAGTATATGGCATTTAAACATTGTGTGGCAGATTTACAGTATTTTTTTTCAGATTGAACAGTAAAAATAACAGTAAGAATATTGAACAGAAAGAAAACAAGTGTACAATATTAAGGACAAGACTTTTCTAGGGCTAAAAAAAAAAAAAAAGTTGCAGAACTTCCTGACTTTCTATCCATGGCTTAAAACCAGAAGAAAATTCTGTGAAATTTTCACTTTTCTATGACAATAGTTAAGTTCTCTGCCACCATTTTCTTCTTCCTTGCTGTCACCTTAACTGGTGTAATCTCTCATCATTTCTACCTCTTTATTTGTTTTAGATTCTATGCTTTCTAGTAGCCTTAAACTACACAAATTATAAACAAATCTTCTCCCTCTTCTGCATCCAAATTCATTTGCTGACAGGCTGTCGGGGTGGGGAATGGAATGCCTCTCCAGTGTTGATGGGAAGGTAAACTAGTACAAACACTATGGAAATCAGTATAGGGATTTGTCAAAAAACTAAATGTGGAGATTCCATTTAACTCCACTATTCCGTTACTTAGTACCTTCCTAACAGAGTGAAAGACATCATATTACAGCATATTTATAGCAGCACAAGTCCTAATAACTAAATCTTGGAAATGGCCTATATTTCCAACGACAGATGAATGTATAAAGAAAATGTCATATTTATACACAATGGAGTACTACTCTGCTTTAAAGAAAGATAAATTCGAGTCATTTGTAGAAAAATAGATACACTGTGAGACCCTAATATCAAGTGAAATAAATCTGACATACAGCCTTTATGATCACATGGTTTCTCTCATATGAGAAACTCAAATTGTATATAAGGAGAAAAATAAAAGATAGATGATAGGAAATGGGGAGATAGATTTTTTTTTTTTGTAAAAGGGAAGGAGGCTAAGCAATGAAGGGAGTGAAGAAGGAGGTGAAGGAAAGGGAATGAAAAAAGAATTAAGATGCTTTCCAACTCCCCATGATGAATGTAATCATTATGTCCTGCAAACCTGTACTAGTAAAAATATAAATACTTTTAAAAGAGCATATCATTCTTCCTCAGTCACTGAAATTGTTGCCGCTATACTGTTTCCACTCTGTCTCCTCCTCCCATTCATTGTACAACCCTCACAATCATGCTTTTCTCCTATCATCCCACCAAAACTTTTTTTTTTCAGTTACCCCAGTGACTTCTCTGTCACAAAACACAGTAGGCATTCTCAGTGTTCATATCTCATGGCCCCTCAACACTGATAACTTCTCATATGATCCCTCTTTTTACTTCTGGCACATTCTTTTCTCTTGGCTTCTGTGACACCATGATCTACTGGTTTCCTTTTGCTTCTCTCTAACACTTCTCATTCATTCCCATTGCCAGCTCAGGCACCTTACTGAGCCATTACTCTACATAATTCCTCAAGGATTAGCTTCTCTTTGCATTTTTTGTGGTGTTTTCTGAGATAGAGTCTTGCTATGTACATGGTTCGGGCTGGTCTTGATTCTACTACCTCAACCACTCATATTCTGGGGAATTATAGACATGTGCCATCATCCCAGGTTTAAAGCCTCTTTGCCTTTTAGCTAGATGTTCTCTCCCTGAGGCATCTTTGGCTCCAGTACCATCTATATGTCTTCACTTCCCAATCATCTAACTTTAGTTCATTCTCTCTGAAAATCTGAGGAAGCCAAATAGTTCATTATCTTCTTAGCTGGAGTTTGAAAATATATATACTTGATACGTTCAATCTAATCTTCAAATGATATTGATACCTGCTAAATACTCAGTGCTCTAGGTTTTCTTCCCTCTCCAGGTTTTAGCAGCAAGATAAAGCAAAATTATACATATTAAATTAATAAAGTTATATAAGTTGATTATGTTTAAGCTAGAGCAATTCTCTAATTCATTTTGAATGGTGATCTTTAAGAAGTAAGGCTCATTCTATGTTCACTTCCTCAAAAATTGCCAGTGAGACAAATCAGACTGGTAGAAATACTATTAACTCCCAAAACTTGAAACAAGGAATTTTACCCCAACCTTGCCACTAAGATTATGTTCTCTAGCCTTAATTTCTTCAGTTGAAAAATAAGGGGGCTGCCTGGTAATAATCCAAAATTCTAAATAACAGAAATATCCATTAACAGACTGCTGAATAAATTTTGGCTTGTTCAAACCATGCTACATAAAAAGCTCAAGTATAGCTTAAAAAGAGAAAGAAAACACCCAACTTGAATAATTCTAGTATTTGTAATGCTAAGCTAACAAAATACTACATATAATATAATCTCATTTATAGATTATTGAAAATTTTTACATAGTAAAATTATATTATTCAGAATATATACATATAGCAAAATAAATAGGAAAGCAAGAAATTGTTTGAAAAATTATGCAAAATTAAGTGAGTAATTTTGACAAAATATGAATAAATTGGGAGTTTTTGAGTACCAGAATATAAATATTCTATTTCTTGGAGTAAGAGATAGATACTCGGATATTCACTTTATACATATTATGTTAAATTATATATTTTTCTTTTCTGCACGCTCCTGTTTACCTGTTTTATGATGAAATATGAGTCTTTCAGCCCCTCTCAGCCCCAACTCTGTCATTCTTTTTTACTGACAGGAAGTGGTAGGCAGCAGCTCTGATCAGCATTATTTTGGAGTTGCACGTAGAGATTTGACTTGAATTTTTTGTTTTTTTTATATCATGTGCTTTGATCATTTCTTAACCCCCTTGTTCCAATAGGCATTTTAATTGAGATCATTACCTTATACTTCTGTCTGTGGCAATCTGCATTGGTATTAATCAACTTTATTATTGCTCTGCTTCAGGATAAAACCACCTATTTGAACATTTTGGATAATGTCATCTGGGAAATAAGATTAGCAATTTTTGAACTGAAAAATAATCCATTTATTTAGAGATTGTTTTTTCAATGTGCAGTAGAAAAGAAGAGACTTTAAAAGTTTAAGCCTTTTTCAAAAATATTTTTAGAATATACCCTTATCGTGGCAGATGTTTCTTTCTAAAGAAATGTTGAAAAACAATCTTCTCAGAAGCTACATGATTTGGTAAGAAGCTTTTGTCTTCCCTGCAGAGATCTGAGCTAAAGTCCTCCATTCAGTTTTTAATCTTACAGCATTTATTCTCTTTCAAGATTTTCCAGTTTGCCAATTCATTGGATTTTGTTTATCACCTTTTCTACAAAAGCTCATTTGTTCATTGACAGTTGCATTCTAAGTTAAATCTAAAGTAGAGCAGATTAATGAATATTCAAACTAACCCCAAGGGTTGTTGTTAGCTTGATAGTTCTATCACATCAACCATATGTAAAATCTGTCTTCCTGTTAAATGTATCTGCTTTTACTATGTCAGAGATTATTTAGTACTCTATCCTCTATTAGCCTTGATTAACAAGAACTTTTTGATCAAGCAGGGCCTTCTCATCTCTAACTGCTTATACATCAAACACTCTTTATCTATGGATTTGACATATTAATGGTTTTATAGCATTGCTATTTATTTGTTTCATGCACCTTGTATAATTTGGTCCACAATAAAATGCAGCAGAGCTGAGCAATGGTCTTATTTTATAGAATAGCCTTGCAAAGGAAAATTCTGCATACACAAGAGTTGCTTTGAAGTCTAGTTTTTGGCCAAAATAAAAGGTATATTCTTTATCAAGCTGAAGTACGCATAAAATTAACAGTTCTTTAAGTGTTCTATGATGTTTTTCCTATGTCCATTTAAGATTACTTATTATAAAAACAGAAATCAAATTTATGCTGCTTAAATCAAGGTGTAAGAAGAAAATTAAGGTAAATTTTAATCTTCTCATGAAATACATTTATTTCATTTCCAACTTCTTTCCATTCTTCCCATGTAATATTTGGCAACCTTTCTGCTGAGTTTCTTTCTTAACTTGGATGTCAAAATAGTAACTCATGCACCTCAAACACATTTTATGATTTTGTGTATTAGCTCCTACTGCAGTTATAAACTACTCTATGTATTGTATGAACATTTACACAGTTACTCAGATCAAAAACTTCTTAGACAAAGATCTGCTAACTCATCTCCCTTAAATTTGTCAAGTACCTTCAGTATACGAGTATTAACATTTGCCAATTCTCTCTAACTCTTCCTCTAGTGATCAGTATAATTCTCCACTAGGTCTTGCCTTGAACACTCTATGTCATCTCCTAAGATCTTGGCTGTTTCACTTTTCACCATTTTGTAGCCAAGTTTTATGGACCAGTCAGAATATATATCTTTTGTATCTTCTGCACTAGAGTGTAAGCTGAGTAAGATATGAGACTTAAATTCTTCAATGAATTTTTAGTGCCTAGAACAGAGGCTGACACAGAGAGATGTTTTAATAAATATGCATTCAATAAAAGTTTAGATGCATTTCTGGAACCCATTAACGAACTATTAAAAAGCTTGCAGTGAGAACCATAGCCCTATATGAAATTTAAATGAGAAATATAATGTCTTCCTGTCAATTATTTACATTTCTCCTTTTTAATACATAGGATGGTGATTATAACCACAATAGTTTCATCCCAAGAGTATACACATCTGCAGTTTTGTTTCTCAGGAGTAAAATTCCACTCTAATTATTCTTTGTCATTTGTAGAAGTATTTACAAATGGTATTTATGAAAGTCTTAGCATTTTTCAGCACTATTGTGGATACTTTATAGGTATATAAATATTAAAATACACAATTGTGAATACTTGTATAATCTCATTTAATTCTCATATATCTTCTGTGAAAATCAATATTATTATTAATATATTATTATTATTATTTGTATGATGAAACATTCATAGTTAAATAATTTATCATGGTACACAGTGAAGTTATAAAACAGATAAAATGTATGCAGTATGATTTCAGAATCCATAAGATTAGCCACTGTTCACTCCTTCAGTATCCGAAATGACCCAACAATAGTAAACTAGACAATTTAGAGCAGTTTAAGACCAACAATCATATTTTCTGTCACTATTTACTATTAGAGTTTTTATTTACCTCATAACTACCATTATTCTATTCTTAAGCAGCATCAGATGGATATATTTCTCCAACCTAAATTCATTTACTTTAGTTATCTTTTAATGAAATAATGAAATTCACACACTTAAAAGAAATGTAGCTATAAATCTTTTTCCCGATTAATAATATAATTAATCACTGGATGGTTCAATAATATAATTAAAAGGAAGAGACACAGAGGGAAATATTTGACATTCACCCAACCAACATGTCTTTAACCTACCATATCTTAGTCTCCAGAGATACAATGGTAAATTGAAACAGTTCCTTCTAAGAATAAATTCACTGTCTAGTGAAAATAACAGCCACATCAGTAGGTAATTCCAATAAACTCAGTATAATTAAAAACACTCTCAGATCCTCCAGACTGCTGTATATTATGCTAAAGACAAATGTTGGAATTATTCAGGGGACCAGGGGTGTCTAAAGGGGGATGTGACTAGCAGCAGGTTCTTAAAGTAATCCATTGGAGAATGAGAAGAAAACATTAAAACTATTAGTGAGTGATGTTTGATTTGATATTATCACTTTAATATCTGTTGTTGTTTTATCATCTATAAGCATAAATCATTTAGCAATAGACTACGTTGTGAAGAATACATCATTAGGTGATTCTGTCACTGTGAGAACATCACAGATAACACACAACCCATACTGTCTACTTGGGCTAGGTCAGGCACTGGCATCAGCTTCTGCCTGCAGTCAAGAGACACAGTAAGCAGAAGATATAAGGCTGCAACTGGCCTAACACAGTATCCCGTCTGCAGTAAACTTTCTCCTTTAGCATGTACTGTACACTCTAAAATAAGACATATAGTATATAGTATATGTGGCACACAACTACTGTACCTATGAAAGAGGTGATCAGCTGGGCATGGTGGTGTACACCTTCATCCCAGCACTCTGAGATGCTGAATTGGAGGATCTTAAGTTTGAGTCCAGCCTGGACAAATGAGCATCTTAGCAAAACTCTGTCTCATAATAGAAAATAAAGAAGATCTGGGGATACAGTTCAGTGTGCAGGCCCTGAGTTCAACCCCCAGTGACATACACTCACACTCACACACTCACACTCACAGCCGGGATCCCAGGCTGGGATATAGGAAAAATATATTGGAAATATTTTAATCCATCATTTAATTTTTTAAATTTTTATATATCTTTTATGAGATATGTATGAGTACTATATATGAAGAGATACTTGCTCAAAAATTTAATGATAGGGATATGCATTCAAAATAATTGGATACTGCTAAGGGGAATCACAAAAGTTCTAAGCAGTAGAGCTGGAGAAGAGTATTAGAGTGTTAGATAAAGTACCTCAGAGTGAAGCTGATGGTGCTGGAGCAGCTCATAGGCACTGGAGAAAGTCATTGTAGTATAAGAAGAGAGATAATTAGTACCTTAACAAGTGACGTGGTAGCAAAAGGATGTGACAACTGTACAGTATGTAAAGTAGCAGGTTTTTGTGACTAATTATGATATGGTGATGAAGGGGGAGGATTCAAGAATGATTTTCAGATTTTAGAAATGGAGAATAAAATGGAGCACAGGAAAGAAATTTTGTTTTGTTTTATTGGGTGCAGTGGACTTTCTTGATGGTATATAAGAAAGCAGAGCTACCCCAGCGGACTTGGGATAAATACTGTAAGGTGGACCCAGTGTGCTGAGGATGATGGAGTTGGAGTGGAGACTCCGCAACAGCTGATGGGCCCTCTTGTCCTTTCACGTTCTTGGCAGGGCCTGGTGGTCTGTGGTGCTCTCACACTTTGGAGGTCATGTGACCATGAAGTCCAACACCCCATTGCTATAGCAAAATTCATTGTCTTACCAGGAAAAGAGATTGATAAAGTGATTGTTGAGGGCAATGGCAGCCCAGCATCAAAGCTGAAAGAGTGAGTGTCACTGTTAAAGTCACAGAAACAAATGTCCTCAGCATAGCTTTAGGGGGGCTCCGATGCCTGCTTTGCCCCTTACTGATATCATATAGGGTGGCACCTTTCTCCAGATGGCAGGTCAGATCTATGACCACTACATTGGGAGTGGGCTTATGGAAGGGAAGGTCATGCCAGTCATTTTCCCATTTGGCTAAGGAATGATCTTGCTCACAGTTGTGTCAGTACCAGTGGGTACAGTGATGAAGTTCTGGCCAGCCCCATGCCGATCATACCACTTTTCTAGAGGGGCACACACAGTTATCTAGGTGATAGTGATAGCATGGGCTGTTGTCATGACTCCCTCCACAGTGCCAGGGGGATTGTGGAAGACCTTGGCTAAGGAGGTTAAGCAGCTGGTAGCACAGGAAGCATTGCTGGTGATCTGGAAGGGATCAGACTTCTCATGGCTCACGCCCATAACAAACATAGGAACATCAGAAGAAGGCCCAGGGATGTCGACCCTTTGGCTCTCCTCTTCAAGTGAACATTGACCTTCTCTATTGTAGTGAAAACATCACTGGACTCCACAACATATTCAGCATGAGCATCACACCATTTGATGTTGCCAGTATCTCCCCCCTGCAAGATGGAGCTGGGCTTTCCATCTTATGATAAGCTTCCCATTCTTAGTCTTGATTGTGCCATTGAACTTGCCATAGGTGGAATCATCAGGAATATGTAGACCATGTGATTGAGGTCAATGAAGGTGTCATCAATGGCAACACTTCCCACTTTGCTAGAGTTGAAAGGAGTCCTGGTGACCAGGAGTGTGATAAAGCCAAACCCTTTTCCTCCAACCTCATCATCAGGTGTCAGGGGCACAGCAGTGGCACAACATAATAAGATGTGGCTGCCTACCGAACAGAGAGGGACAGGGTGCCAGGAAGGGAAAGTTGGGGTAAGAGGATATAAGGTCATTTTAGACATAATAATTTTAAATATGGCTTTGAAATATTCACTTTAAGACATCTGACATATCTATCTTCCAAATACATATTTAGCAGAATTTAGCATAGGTAGAGATTGTGTTAAAATCATCCATGGATGGACATATATCACTGTGATATAATGCTTTTAATTTGGGGGGGGGGGAGATACCCAAAAGAGGAAAAGCTGCGACGTGGTTTGTAATAGCTAAATCTTGGAAATAACCCAAATACCCATCAACTGATGAATAGGTTTAAAAAAAGATGTGTTTTTTTCTGTACAGTAGAGTGTTACTCAGCCATAAAGAAGGATAAACTTGAGACACTGATAACTGAATGCATGCACCTTGAACCTATACTCTTAAGTGAAGTAAATCGGACACACATGTGCAAATACGGCATTGTCTCTGTAGTATAAGAAACTGAAAGTGTAAATAGGGACCAATATGTATAATAGGCAGGTTACTGCCAATGATGGAGTTTGTGGCTCATGGGGAAGTAGGTAAGATTGAGATCTCATGTCAGCACCCTTCAGGGGACACAGAGGTTGCTCACTGATATACAGTACTGTTCAAAACAAAAGAGCTTTTGAAAAATGCCTCCATCCTCCATTCTCATTTGGAATTGATGTTTAAAAATTTACTGTAAATTTAAATATTTGCAAAAACACACTTTGTGAACGTTTTTACTGTATACAGGATTTACCTGAAGACATTAGAACTGCGGCTTAGCTCTCCCACTCTAAATAATATCATGGAAAAGTCATCTTTCACTGTCAAACTCATCAGAACATTAAATGTTGTTGTATCAAAAAGCCTGGTTTTATTTTTTACAAATGAAATAGATTAATGTACTATCCTGTTTGAACCACCAGGTGGTCTGAATTCTCAGGTGAAGATAGTCCATGGGATTTCTAGGTGAGGCGTAAACATTCCCAAGGTGTTCTGTCCTCCTGTGTCTTGCTTCCAAGAGTTCCGTACTCCAGAGCAGTGGCTTACAGAGCAGGGTGAGGTGTTTCATTTGTAAAGGAGAATAGAGATTTTTACACGAGCTGAAAAAGGAGAAATCTGAAAATACAAATAAGTCAAATAAGTTTTTGGAAAGTGATCATCCAGGGAAATTGAAGATCTGGAAGCTATCTGTCTTAAATTTATGTCTTCATAACATCTGCTGAGTTCTTCTCTCTCGATGTCCTGCTCCAGGAAACACAGCTGTAGTCATCCAAGAGGAACATCCAAGAGGAACTGGCTCTGTCTCTGCTTTTTCTCTCTGCCTGCTCTCGCTCACCTCCTTTCTCTAAATCATCTCAAATTTGGTCAGTCAAGGAAGATATGATGAAGTAGAAATAGGACATAGGCCATTGCTATGGACTGAATTATGTCCTCTCTGGAATCACACATTAAATCCCAATGTAATTGTATTTAGAGATACTCCCTGTGACTAACTGATAAGGGTTAAGGATCTTAAGGTTGGAGCTTAATTCCACAAGGCTGATACTCTTGTAAGTAGAGGCAGAAACACCAGCACTGTCTTTCTCCACCATATGAGAACACAGAAAGAAGGCAGCCATTTGTAAGGCAGGAAGAAAATTCTCACCAGAAACTGACCTTATTGGCTCCCTAGTCTTAGACTTCCATCCCCTGGTACTATGAGAAAAGACATCTCTGTTGTTAAGAACACCAAGTCTGCTATTGTGTTGTGACAGCTCAAACAGACTGATACAGTCATGTTTTACACAGGTCAGTTACATGCACATGATCTGAGATTTTCGTTAGACATGACATACCCATCACACCTTTCTTGGGCATTGTTTACCAGGCATAGGAATTTATTATCTTGGTTACAGCTGGTTGGGCCAGCTGGCTTCCTGCAGGGCTTGCCTTGGCTGAAGACAGTTGCCTTGGCAACGATCTCTTCCCAGAGTAGCCTCCACCTAATGACCAACTTACTCGATAGGGACCAGCTCCCCTACCCCAACTCAAAACAGTTCTGAGTGATCATTTCAGCATCAGGGCTTTAATCTGACAATGGAGGCCTCTGTGGAGAATGCATTGCATCTTGACTTTGCCCTCTACTTCTTCATTTGCCCCTCTGGCTGACAACCCCAGAGCACGTCCCAAGCAGCCCTCTGTATGCTCACCTCCGTCTTGCAGTTGGGTTGCTGGGACACACAGAATTCAAAGCCATGCCACCCAATCCTTTTTTCAAGAGTCCATTTCTGTGCATGTGGAAGGGGGACCCAAACTGAGAGATAGTTCTAGAAAATATTTTCTGAACAAACTAGTTATTTTATCATTTCTCCAAAGGCTAGATTAACTGTAAGATAAAAACTAATATAAACATTTTCAAGGTCAATCAAAGACTTTAAAGTGCTCAGTTTGATCGAACTCCCTGAGTGCCAGTTTATACTTGGTCTTTAATAAAGTCTTTATAAAAGTACAAATAATTTTATATAATATATATGTATTTTTATTCATTTTTACACAATTCATATTTATTTTTATCACTGATTTAAATCCAGAAGTATATGAAGTATGCAATCCCTTCCTTAAAGAAGCTTTCTTACTTTAGTAATTACATTTTTTTAATTATACATAAAAACATAAAGTTGAGACACAATACCAAGCACCCAAAACTTAAAGGTACAGAAGTTTATTTTGGATCACATGTTTTAGAAGTTTTAGTATAAAATTATCTCGGTCTAAGTGAGGAAGTGAATGCTGGAAGGGACATTGTTGCCAGAAAGCTGCTCAAGTCCTGGCAGCCAGGAAGCAGAGAGAAAGAAGCAGCCAGTAAGGGAGGAGAAGGGCAGAGCCACGAACAGTGGGTAGACCCTGCCAGGTCATGCACCTAATGGCACCTAATAGGCTGCTTCTAGCCAGGCCCCACTCCTAACAAGGGGCTAGCACCTGCACAATCCAACCTTGTCCATGGAAACACTCTCTGAGGGGTTGGGAAGACATTCCAGGTGCAAACTGACAGTTGAGGAAGAGATCCCCAAACAAGTGGAATATCTATACCAAAAGACTGGAAGGCTGTGAATGTGGAAGGAAGTGCAAAGACACAATGTGAATGACAGAGGCTGAATGAGGAAGAGGTCCAAAATCAAAGAAGAAGTTGGCGATAAAGAAAGCAGAGCCTGTACAGCAGTGTAGACTTTGAAAGACTTTGGGTTTTACTCTACATAAATGGGCCACCAGTGGAAGATTTTGAACAAGTTGTGGAAGAATGGTGCGGTTTTACTTGTCTTTTAAAGTGATCATTTTGGGCTGTTTTGAAAAGAATAAACTAATTAAGGCTAAGGATATAGCTTAATGGTAACATGTTTGCCTAGCATGTATGAGGCCCTGAGTTCAAGGTTCAATCCTGAACACAGGAAAAGAGAGAGAGACAGAAAATGAAAGAAAGAGAGAAGAGAGAGGAGAGAAAGAGAAGAGAGGGAGAAGAGAGGAGAGAGGAGAGGAGAGGAGAAAGAGAGGAGACAGGCATGGTGATGTATGCCTGTAATCCCAGCACTTGGGGGACTGAGGCAGGAGGATTGTCATGGGTTCAAGGCCAGCCTGGGCTACATAGTGAGTTCAAGGCCAGCCTGAACTGTAGAGGGAGACACTGTCTCGAAGGGGTGGGGGGAGAATAGCCCAATGGTGGATTGATAGGATAGAACTAGAGAGAGACCTACTTGAGAGGTTATTGAAGATAGTAAAATGAAATAATGAACTATCATGGCAGGATGCAGTGTTACCATAGCAAGTAGTGAGGTGTGCTCAGCATCTGGATATATTTAAGGGACTGTACCAACAGGAATTGCTGGTGCTTTGTATATGGGGTATGGAGAATAAGAAGAAATAAGGATCAGTCTAAATTTTTTAAATTTAAATAACAGGCATGATGGAGTTGAAATCAAATAAGGTGGAGAATGCTATGGAGGAACAAGAGATATAATTATGCCTTTGTCTTTGGCATTGATGTGTTATTTAATACCTTGAAGAAGAAGTAACAAGAATCAAGACTGGGATTTAAAAATGGGAAGCTCTAACATTAACAAGTCGTTGAAAAGTAGAGAAGTAAGTACATTAAACTGAGAAGAAATGAGTAAGATGACAGGAAAAACAAGTGACTGTGTTTTCATTGAAGCTAAATAAAGAGTATTGGAGGAAAGTGTGATCAGTATGTGAAATCTTTCTAGTAAGTCACATAAGAAAATGCATGAAATTTTCTATTTAATTTAGTAACAAGAAAATAATTGGTGACTTGATTGGAGCAGTGTAGCAAATGTGGTGGGAGTAAAGCCAAATTGGAATGGGTTTAGCAGAAGAAGAGAAGAGGGGGTTGGAGATTGCAAGTCCAGTCAATCTGAATCAGGATTTTTTGCCAAAAAAGGGGAGTAAGAATCGGAGAAAGTGGGACAAAGGAAGTAGATTTATGTTTCAAAGAAATTACCAGCAGAGAGTAGGAAATATAGTAGAAGAGAGAGCAGATAGGAAAATATCTGTATTAGTGTCTAGGAGTTCAGTGAACCACTTCAGTATACAGTGTAGCTATTGAAAGTTATAAAATAATAAGAAAAATTCAATAATAATTTAAAGGTCTATACATTTCCTAATGACATAAAACTGTAAAGAAATAAGCTAAAGGAAATCTCCTAGATTCCAGCAAGTTCATCAACAGTCAATGGTTGTATCAGTCTGCTCAGGATTCCCATAATCAAATGTCAGAGACTAGGTGGCTTAAATAGCAGAAGTTCATTTTCTCACAGTTCTAAATGTTAAAAGTCTGAAGTCAAGATACAGGCAGGCCTGGTTTCTTGTGGGCCTCCGTCTATGGTTCACTGTGTCCTCCTCTTCATTTTATGAGGACACCAGTTATACTGCACCAGTGTCAGCCCGATGATCTTATGTTACCTTAGTTATCTCTGTAAAAGATCTGATCTCCAAATACAGCCACATTCTGAGGTCCTTGGGATTAGGATTCTACCATATGCATTTGTTGTGGGGGACATAATTCAGGCCACAGCAGTTCTTTCAGATCTGTGCTGAGGATGCTAACTTTATTTGGACAAGAGCATAGAGAATCCCATATATAAAGATGTTGACTTAAATAATGAAGATGCTGGCAAGAAGTAATTAACATGAGCCTCTTAGTTCCACAGTGAAAAAAAAAAACCTAGCAAAACACGAGAAGGGTCCTCTTGGAATCACAGTTACTGGGAACGTGTGGGAAGGATGTGAGCATCAGATTCCACCCACTCAGCGGTAGTTAGAACAGGGAGTGGGGTCCACTCTCAAGCATTTCTCAGCCACACAGACTCATCAACATGGGCAGAAGCATCTCTGGCATTCAGTGTTTACATGCAACTCTCACTAAATAATAAGAAATTCTAACCCAGAGGTGACTCCTAGGAAACAAGCCTTAAAAATAAAGTCATGCTAACCCTAGCATGGTGACACATGCCTGGAATTCCAGAAGCCTGGGTGGCTGAAGCAGAGAGCTCACAAGTTCAAGTTCAAGCCTAGCATGGGCAACTTTGTCACTTAGGGAGAATCTCTCAAAATAATAAATAGATATTAATAGAAGAATGAATGAATGAATGAATGGGATGTACCTCAGTGTAGAGTGGAGGTCCTGGCTTCAATCACCAGCATCGCAAAGCAAACTAACAATCATCATCATCATCATAGGAAATAAAAGGTCACACTTATCCTGGGTGGTCTAGAAGACTACCTGCCTAAGCTGTATCCATTCAAAAATGATGGTTGGAATTTGCACTGTGCATCAGAGAAGTTGATTAAGACAGTAAAGCAGAGTGGGAGTAATTATTAAGGCTTCATTCACTCAACAGTATTATAAGCAAGATGCTGGAAAGGAGGTGCCTGCTCCCCTAGTGTTCCATGTTTCCCTATGGAGCAGCACTGGACCAGGTTTAGATGAATTTGCAGAGATGCACATGCAGTCATTGTGCTGCTGGGAGCCTCATGCAGGAAAAACTCCCGCCCTATCATGAATATGGGGCCCAAGGGGCAGAGGGGGGAATAGCCGACAATAGAAAAGTACTAGCAGTGGAGAAAAGTGTCCTCGGAGTTTCCCTCCTCTGCCAGATAAGGGGGGTGGCTACAGAGGGTCCTGGGGACATTTACCCAATAAAGATCACTTTTCATGAGACAGCTGGGTGAGGAATGAGTGTAGGATAAGAGCTTGGCTGACCAGGGCCCGAGTCCTTGACTTCTGCTCTCCTGGAAACTGCAGTGCATGGGCTGTGCCCAAGCCTGCCAGGGAGGCCCCTAGTGGCCTGCCAGGAAACAACTTTCCATTTTGTATCATTGGATCTTAAAGATTAAGTGTAAATAAGGATCAAAATGTATAATTAGTATTGCAAAATAGGAAGAAAAAGTCTAAAGGGTTAGGGGAGTAAAAGGGGTAGGGAAAAGAAAAGAAGGGAAAAGAAAAACTGGAAACAAAGTCGTTGTAAATAGGGAAGGGTGGAGGTGGTGAAGGGAGGGCAGGGGAATGGGGAAAAAATAAGAACCAAGATGCATTATGTACAGGTACAAGATCCCAATGATGAATGTAACTGTACTGTATACCTAAAATGTACCAATAAATTTAATGAAAAAAAAGATAACATATAGGTTTTGGTTTTGAGCTATAATCAAGTAGGAAATTATCAAGCTAATACTGGCCACTTCCTGGTCCCTGATTGAATGGGCAAAAAAATATAAATGCCTCAGAATTGTGAAAGCAGCCTCCCAAATGTGCATCAGACGATGAAGAATAAGCATCTACCTTGCCAAAGGGACTCGCGCACAACTTGCCACTACTAAGTGCGTTATGATAATTCAGGGGTGACCCATACATAGTCAAGCCATAAGATAAATGAAAATGCAAAATAATCTGAGCAGAAACACATCTGAGAGGCCATACTACATGGGGAAAATAAGCTTCACAGAATTAGTTCAGCTAAATCATTACACAGTTACGTGACTGAGGACGAAACCCTGTAGTGAGTGAAAAGTAACCAGATTTGCCACAGTGTATTACCTAAAATGTTCAGTTTTCAAAAGAATGAAACAAATACATCAGAAAAGTATTACCCAAGTGTAATCCATACCAAAAGAAGAAGAAGAAGAAAAAGAAAGTGATTGAAGCTGCCATTGAAGGTGCCCAGTTGGTGGCCTTAACAAAGACTTCAAGTCAGCAATTTTGAATGTGTTCAGAACATGTTAAAAGAATTTAAAAAACCATGCTTACAGAAACAAAGGAATGTATGTTAGCAATGCCTCCTCAAATACAATATGTAAATAAAGAAATGAAAATTATTTAAAAGAACTAAATGGGAATTTTGGAGTTAAAAATTGTAATAAACCAACATGAAAAATTAGAAGGGCTCCAGCATAAAATTTGGGCAGATAGAAGGAAGAATCAGTGAAAATAAATCTGTTACCATATAACTGGAAGAAAAGAGACAGAAAAAAGTATAAAGAAAACTGAACAAATTTGAAAGAAATGTGAGAGTATTGAGTATACTAACATAAACACAATGAGAATAGCAGGAGAAAATTGAGAGAAATAGACCAAAAAAATCCCAAGAGATAATGGTTGAAAACAAAAGTGTGTATAGAATAATTACCTTAAGATGCCTGGAGAGTGGGATTTTGAGTGGATGAGTCACAATGGCATGTCAGTGCAGCATTCTCTAGCCACATTCCCTTATATGGGTCAGGTAAAGATGGGGGAAAAGGTGGATTGAACCAGAGTTGCAGATGCACTGAACAAGCAGGAAAACATGAGAGGGAAAGGGAAGAAAGAGGGCTCACAAGAGTGATGATGACCGGCCAGGAAATTTAAACTTTGGAAGGAGAGATGTTCTGCAGCACAAAAGGAGTAAGGAACAGGGAAAGATTACAGTACCAATGACTTCAAAGTGCCACATAGATTTGAGATGTCAGTCAGAGAAAAGTATATGTTACATCACCATTCTGGGCACATGTTGCAGTTTTGGGTCATGACGAGGTAGGTCTAGGGTCAGACATTGGCAGGAATGACCAGGGTAGATATCATTGGAATGGAAACATTTAGGAAACTAAGAGGATAAGGCGTTGGGAAAAATCAGGTATATGTATATAACACTTGCCACAAGTCAAGTATTTTAATGGACAGAGTAGGAGAGAACCAGGAGTGTAACTTGTGAGAACCACACATGAGTGATCCTCAGTGTGATTAGCTATCAGCAATAATGGATTTCTTTTCCAGGAGGTAACTGTTGAGTCCTTTAAGGTCCATATGCAATTTAAATCAGAAAATTTAATGTTCCCCATTTCTGCAGACTGTCTGCTTAAAATGTGACTTCCTCAACTGCAATTGTAAATCTCAGTATATGTCATAACGTGCCCTTTTTTACTTCACCATGGAGGGTTGGTAATTATATTTAATTTCATATTCTTTGACCTCATAATTTCCCCATGAATCTGGAGATATTTTTTCTGCTTCTACTCTGTATGATGTTTTCTATGCCATTTAAATCTTTTTATAATCTATTCTTTATACTCTCATTTCCATACACAATTATCTTACCAATTGTTGTAATAAAGGTATTTAGCTGCAAAGAAAAGAGTAAACTTTATTCTGCCTCATAATACACCTTTTTCTAAAATGTAAAACTATCTGAGGGATTAATTAATGCAGTTAAAAAACAATACCTATGCTGAGTTTCTGGAACAAGGTGTGTGTGTGTGACTTGCTGTTGGGTGACCTACTGAATCGGAAGCTACCTTTGTAGGAGGGATGGCAGTTGTAGTTAGGATGATGTTTAATCTGGATTTGAGACAAATGGCTTACCAAAGCAGAAGGATGCCTTTTACTTGGTCTTATGACGTAGTTCTCAATAAGGGTCTTACAGGATATGGGACTGGTAAAACTAAAACTATATCTGAAACCTTAGTAACAAAATATTCTTGGAATTGTAGTTTTTACTGCCCTGCCCCTGCATGCTATAAAGGTGTTAGTGTGCATGTTAATGTTATTTTAACTTTAAGGTAATTTGAAATCTAGTAATTCAGTAAAATCTGAGTTTGTTGCCATAATTCGTCTCAGAAACATGATTATAATCCAAAACACTTGTATATCAAAGCAAATTTCCCCATAAGAAATAATAATGGAAACTCAAGTTATTCACTCCACAACCCCACAATATTCATTTAAAAATGATCAAAATATAGTAATGTAATACAAAAGAATAAAAGAAATACAAAAGGTAAAGAAAATAAATTAACTTGCATTTGCCTTTGAAAACTTTCACGGCTGGTGTGAAGGAGACAAGAGAGGAGGAGGATTATTGTGCAGGATGACTTTCACTATCACTAATGGAATCACTGCTATCTATTGGCTCAGTGGAATCTTTTTCTTGTCATGCAACTTTAACAAGGAACCTATTCAGTGATACTTGATTTTTCCTCCTTTTGTGGATTTAGCTGAAATGTTACATTGCATTGTTCTCAGACACTGCTAACAGCCTTATTCAGATGGTGCTTTTCTACCAGAGTTTTTACTGGTTTCCACATCTTACACATCTCCTCAATCTCATTTGAAGTGTGGAATTCCTCTTCCCTTTTCTCCTCCTCCTCTGCAGGTAAGATCCCCTCCATAGCCTATTGCTGTTGAGAGACAATCATCACCAATCACCTACAGTCCCCTCAGAGCACCTAGAGATAGAGCGGGGGGAGAGGGAGAGTGACAGAGAGACAGAGAAAGATGGAGAGAAGAACCATTGGTTTGTGATCTGTAATGTTTGGCATCATGTACTACTCATATTGCAAGACATCATTCATTTATCAAGTTAAAATTTTTTAGAAAGTTTTGCTTGTCTTGCAGAATAGTCACAAAACAAGTTACTCCCAATCCAAGGTTTTACTTTACCATTAAATACACTAACAAAATTGGATCACACCAAAGAGTTCATTTACATAATCCACAAAAACTTGATGTATTAATTCCTAGTTTCTTCCTTTAAAAGTTTTCTTAATTCATATATACTTATAATACATAGTAATTCCCTTTGCCGTGGGGAATTTGTACATTTATACATTATTCATATATATATAAATGGTTTCCCTTCTGAATCCACTATTTCTTCTCCCCTCTCTCTTTTTTTTTTTTTTTTTTGGTACCGGGAATTGAACTCGGGTCCTTGCACTTGCACAGCAGGTGGCCAAACCACTGAGCTAAATCCCTAGCCCCTCTTCTCTCCTCTCTCCAGATCTACTTCCCCATCTCCAAAAGTTTACCTCCCTGTCTCCTACCATTTCTTCTTTTATTCTTTATTTATATTTTCTATTTTTTTATACAAGAGAAACCATGTGATATTTAACCTTCTGAGTCTTATTTATTTCACTTAACATTACACCCTCAAGATCCATCCATTTTTTTACAAATGACTCAAATTTATCATTCTTTGTGGTTGAATGAAACTCTATTGCATACATATGCCATACTTCCTTCATACATTCATCTGTTGATAGGCATATAGGTATTTTTATAATTTAGCTGTAATGAATTGCACTACTATAGACATGGTAGACATAACATTATGATGTTAATATGATAACTTTAAACTCTTTGGGAAAGATAACCAGGAAAGGTATTGCTGGATCAGATATAATTTCTATTTCTAGTTTTGAGGAATCTGCACACTGATATCTATAGTGATTGTACTTGTTTACATCACCACCAACAATGTGGAAGGGTTCCATTTTCCTAACACCTTGCCTATCATTTGTTATTCTTTGAGACCTTGATAATACCTATTCTAACTGTAGTAAGCTGAAAACGGAGAGTTGTTTTGATTTGCATTTCCCTAGTCCTCAGAGACACTGAACATTTTTTCACATACTTATTGGCCATTTATACTTCTTCCTTCAAGAAGTGTCTGTTTATCTCAAATGCCAATTTTTGGGATTGGGTGTTTTTTGGAATCTAATATATATATTTTTTTTGGTACCAGGGATCAAACTCGGGTCCTTGCGCTTGCAAAGCAGGTGCCGGAACCACTGAGCTAAATCCCCAGCCCCAGAATCTAATTTTTTGAATTCTCTATATGTTCTACATATTAGTTCTCCATCAGAGAAGTAGCTACCAAAGTATTTTTCCCATGATGTAGATTATTTCTTGATTCTGTTGTTTTCTTTGTTGTGGAGAACATTTTTAATTTGACATAATTCCATTTGTTGTTTCTATGGATTATTTCTTTTGCAGTGGGGGCTCTCTTCAGGAGGCCTTTGCCAATGCCTATATCTCAAGTGCTTTACCCATTTTATATTCCAGAAGATTCAGTGTTTCTTTTCTCTATTTTTGGTACTGGGGATCGAACTCCGGACCCTGAGCTTGGCAGGCAGGTGGCGGGCGGCAGAACCACTGAGCTAAATCCCCGGCCCTCGGTGTTTCTTTTTTAAAGACCAAAATTCAATATCCTTTCATGATGGATGAAAGTAAGTATAAAAAAACCTTATTTTAAAGTAGTAAAAATCATTTATTGTAAACCCACCATACCAAATGGGGAAAAACTGAACAGTATTCCCTCAAAAACAGACACAAGCTCTGTCTACTACCACCACTCCTGTTCTCAAAATTTTGACCAGAGCAACACATCAAGAGAATGACAGAAAAGAGGTACAAATAAGAAAGAAGTCAGATTGTCTTTATCTATCATCTTAGCAATCAGATGACACCTAAAATACATAGCTAAAGAGTAAGGAGAAAGGAGTAACTTCTTTACTAAAATTTTCCTAAGATATTTTCTGGGCTTACTACATGATCTGAGAGGGAGAGGATGATTTATCTTGCTGTCATCATCACCAGCATGATATGGTCATCATTACCCCATGAACAACTAGTACTACTTCAGACTTGCAGAAAGAAGGGAAAAGAAAAAATATGAGAAAAGGAAAAAAATGGAAATAAAGTCATTGCAAATAGGGAAGGGTAGAGGGGGTGAAGGCAGGGCAGGGGAATGAGGAAAAAATAAGAACCAACATCCATCATGTAAAGGTACAAGATCTCAATGATGAATGTAACTGTATTGTATTCCTAAAATGTACCAATAAATTTAATGGAAAAAAATAAAAAATAAAAATTCAAATAAAAGACACACAAAAAAGAAATGTCTGCTATACATAGAACTCTTTTGTGGCACTTAAAACCTGATGATTTTGTGCGAAACCCTGTTTGGGATTTATAATTATTGATAGAGATGTATTGTTCAAAAGAATAGAGTTCTGGAGGTGTCAGGGGAGCAGTGATGGCAGGAGCTGTGGAACTGATACAATGAAAGAAGGCTTCGGGGAGGTCAGTATTATGTGGGTCTTGGCAGAAATGCTGATCCAACTGACAGTCCTAGTGCAGATGCAGGAGTAAGAAAAACCATGATTTGCCTCATTCCAGAGGCTATGAACATTCAATTTAAAATTTCATCATCTCAATAACCTATTTATTAATATAATAGATGGTTAATCTTATTAAAATCTTTTCTTAGACTCCAGTCTTCATATCTTTATTTCCTTCTAAAATTATTCTATCAGTTTGTTATAAATTCAAGAAAGACTTTTTGTTCAAAATGAGCAAGCAACCCTATTTCACATTCTCCAAGTAAACCTTAGCGCGAAGGTCCTTATACCGAATGTTTACTTTCTTCCTCATGCTTTCTTTCAAAAGCCAAGAAGCACATTAGGACTTTCAGTTGGATACTGTATGATGTTTTATAATTCTAGGCAATAGGATAAAGCTGAGATTTTTCAACCTAAGGAAAAAAAATGTTCTCATTTCTGGTCAGGTCGTTTTCAAGAGAATACTGATTTTCATGCAGAAAATTTATTTTTGTTTTCTTTCACTCACTCCCCCTGAACACATTTATCTTTTTACCTTACAAAGAACCCCTCTGATTTATTCTGCTAATTAGTCACACAGCTCTGAATCTTATTAGAAAGTGCTGCAAATGTACTGATATTCTGCTCCTCAAGTATCTGTAAATAAACTATAGAGTTAATGGAGATAGATTTTTTTCATTATTGGAAAGGAAGAAGAAAAAATGCACCTTGTCTACCTCTTTGCACAAATAGCAGCACGCCGTGTCTCATCTTTACAATAAGTCATTGATAGTTTTACATTTTCTTAAGTGCTCACTTGATGCCCATTTAATACTCTGAAAACCACTGATGTTTTTATAAAACAATGAGGAGTGATACTCAAAAGCACTTATGAGAACAAGTCTCATTTCATTAAATTCAATGGATTAGGTGATTCCACAAATTTATTTTAATTCTCTTATACAAAGGAAATTCAATTTTTCAATAAGAACACAAATAATGCCATAAATGAGTGCAGTATTTCTCTCTACCTCGTTTTCTTCCATGTAGGGACTCTGGTTCAATATGAAACCAGGATGAAGGGAATGGAAAACAAACTCATGCTAACAACTACACAATTACAGCAAAATGAGATGATTCCTAATCGTTTTCTTCTATTGTAGCAAAATGAATACAAGAACATCAATAATTTGATCATAATTTGACTGAATTCTCAGTAGAAAGAAATACAAACCGATCAACATCAGGGAAACAGATACTCATAATCAAAGTGCACCTAGAATACTAACATGTTTATTCCACTATATTTTTAATCATTTCTTTTGACTTTCTTTTTACTCCACATATATTTTTCTCCCTATTTGCTACCACAGTCTGGTGAGCCTTCTGTCTTTCATATGTTATTACAATTACTTCCATCCTTTATAAAACCAGCATTGCATGTAAAGATATTGTTTTGCAGTAATTTTTAAACCCTTCTACTTATGTTTTAACTAGCATCTTTAGTTTCTAATGAAAATTTGTCCAGTAAACAATTACAAATGAGGTATTTCATAACTTTTTTGAAAGCCTTTCCTTTAATGTATACCTTAGTTTGCTAGTAAGATATAAATGCTCAAGATAAAATTTTGTTTGTTTGTTTGTTTGTTTGGTACCGGGGATGGAACTCAGGTCCTTGCACTTGCGCAGCAGGTGGCAAAACCACTGAGCTAAATCCCTGGCCCTCAAGATAAAATTTTAAATAAGAGAATCTTAAATGCACAACAGAGTTTACTAATCTAAATTTGCCAGGGGATGGTGGTGGAAGGAAAAGGCAGGAAATGGAAACATAAAGTTAGATGACAAGACCAAGACTGTGAAGCCAGCTATTGACAGAATGGTGGTCTAGCCCTCTGACCAATGTCCTAACTCAGCAGTCACTTTCTTGTTGGAAGAGGGATGACACATTAGAGGAGAGCCTGGAACAGTACTCTACTTGGAACACAGACGGGGTGAAAGATATGTCGTTCCTCATTACAGATCCAAGGTGTGTAACGTTATACATATTAAACGGCTAGAGACTGAAACCCATCAAGTATACATATGCACACATGTAAGTGCGCATTATATAGGCACATATTTGATTGTATAAATACATACACACAGATATATGATTATGACTTATTTAGGTATCTATGGTCACTAATCTCTTTGAAAACAAAAAATTTCTAAAAATATTGCAGCTTTTTAAATTTCATTTTTCATAAAAATATGGTATAATGCTATGCTCTTCTGAATTGTTATTTGGAATATAAAATCCAGTATATGTCCCAAAAACTCAGATATTGAAAAAAACGTTAGATAATTGATTAAAAATGCTGCAGAAGTGAAAACAAGGGGTAAAATAATCAAGGTTCATTGTTATTTCTCTCACACGTGTAGTTGAAATAATGAAACTTGTCTGACAGAGTTGTTCTTGTTATAGAACAATAATAATAAATAATATATTAATAATATGTTATATATTATTATGTATATATAACTGTCAATATACAATGTAACACTGGTTATGTATATTACTATGTAATACATTCTTGATTGCATATTCATTATTTTTATTATATGTAGTCATATATACTGTTACATCATCATAGAACATTATAGTGCATATTATACATGACTAAATTTCCATTATATATTTTATTATTTTACTTTGTGTTAAAAATTCAGATTTGACTGAATTGATACAAATTTATATGTTTAAGAATGTCTTGGTACCTCCCACCCAACAGTCCAGAGAAGTTGAAAAAAAGCAGGCTTGAAGGCAGAATTTCAGTGTAAGAGTTCAGCATGGCAGCCAGGAGGGGGAAGAGGTTTCTCCCTGCTGGAGTCCAGTTGCATGAGTCTGTCCAGAAGGCCGAAGCCTAATGCCAATGTATGTTGTGTAAGTTTTGAAAACAGATAGTGTTCATTTTCACTTGGCAAAATTTTTTTTTTTTTTTTTTTGGAACCAGGGATCGAACTTGGGACCTTGTGCTTGTGAGGCAGGTGGCAGAACCACTGAGCTAAATCCCCAGCCCCATGGCAAAAATCTTTGTTTGTTATGTTGGCTTTTCTGATTCTTACAATAATCTAATAACCTTTCTAGGGGTGAGTTTTTAAAAATTGAATTTTATGATATTTATCTGTTCCCTGAACATCTGAATAAAAATTCTTAAGTGTAGTTTCTTACAGTTTTTCTTACCTGATAGCAAGCTGCTCATAAAAATTTTGTCCTCAATTTTATTATTTTGACTAACGATTTGGTTATAATATGGACAAATGACAATTTTTTTCCTTAAAAGCCCTCATTACAATTGTTAGCATAATTAATTGTTCTAACTGATACAGTTTTTTGGAAATAGATACATTTTTGTATGATTAAGATAAGGTTTCTATCCTCTTCACTTAGCATGTAAAATGAAAAGAGCATGTTTGGGGTAAATTTTGTAAGACTTCGTATGTTCTAAAAAACATGGGCCACAAAAAATACACAAAGGATGATCTCGTGAATAGGTAATCATTTCAAATGCAATATAAACAGCACTGATTTTCATCTAAAGAGGCAGAATATAATTAGAATAATCTGATCAAAATTATATACCTAACCCATTAAATATTTCTTAATTAGGAACCTCTTGCCACCCTATCCAAGTCTTTTTTTTCTTTCTTTCTTTTGTACCAGGGATTGAACTCAGGATCTTGCACTTGCAAGGCAGCACGGTGCCACTGAGCTAAATCCCTGGCCCCATTTTTTTGCTCATTTAAATGGCTTTTCTCCATGGTGCTTACCACTATCTGACTTTGTGTCTGTCTGTCTGTCTGTCTGTCTATCTATCTATCTAATCTATCTATATTTATATTTATATGTTAAACTTTTCCTATATCCTCTAAATTGGAAATAAAGTGTTACATATGCATTAAATTAATTTTTGAATATACATTATATATATATATATTAGAGAGAGAGGTGTTTATTGCTTCTTTTATAAAATGCTATGTGGGAAAGATAGTTTAAAATGAATCAGACTATAATATGTAAACTAAAATAATAACCATTGATCATCTTTGTAGCTGTGGAATATATGGAATAATTACCATTGTGATGCTAGATGTATTTAAGTTGAAATTTTAACTAAACTTTAACATTACTTAAATCATTTGCTTAAATTAAGAAGTTTGCATAACTCTTTTGACCCAAAAAGCGTATAATAAGAGAAACCAGACTGTATTTACAAAATAAAATTGAAGGAGACCAAAAATGAGGGGATTTTTCTTTTTGGCCAGAAACTATTATGTCTGGAAAAAAAATGATAATATCTTCAGAAGTAGCTTGTATTTTTATTTTTATTTTTGGTACCAGGGATCAAACTCAGGACTTTGCTCTTGCGAGGTAGGCGCCGGAACCACTGAGCTAAATCCCTGGCCCTAGCTTGTTTTTTTAATACAAATTGTCCATGATAAGCTGTAAATGAAAAGGAGAAAAAATTGTTAGTGGAACCCTCTGAGGGTAGAACATATCTTCCTAGGTCATAAATAATGATAAAAGGGCCAGGGATTTAGCTCAGTGGTTTCGCCACCTGCTGCGCCAGTGCAAGGACTCAAGTTCAATCCCTGGTACCCGCCCCTCAAAAAAGTAATAATTATAAAAAAGTCAATAGTACTTAAATGATCTTGCAGTTATGTTTATAAAAGGAAATAATGTGTACCAACATGTCTTTATTTGCATATTATGTGATTTTGTAGTACATGGTTATTAATTCCAAAATTCCACCAGAATTCTGTTTCACCATATTCACAGGGATTGTTTTTAGACACAAGATATTTGAATTACAACAGTGCCTAGATTCTTTTGTTTTTGGATAAGAGATTTTAAAGGTTAGGTCTTCCCTATTTTAAAAAAGTGATATAAAATAGCTTATAAAGGCAATTTTAAATATTATTTATCAGAAGATGATTTCAACAGAATTTTTCTATGGTGATCCACCTTAGGAGGAATGTAATAATGATACTGTTTTGATAAGGGGCAAGTGAAGAGAGAAATCTTGAGTCTGAACAGATGGAGTGATGTGGACATTTATTTGAGTGCTGACTTCCTGATCCTGGCAGGCAGAACAAGAGCGATGAGTCTGGATAGAGCAGTGGTATACATCACTGTTTTATAGATAGTGTTTAGATAACGTATTTTACATAATGTTTTTCCAATATGTGATTTCAAACCACAAACCATGATTTTTTTCCTATTATCTTAAACAGCTTATATAACAAAATTTGACCATTTCTTCACAAATTCAAGCACCATTTTTGAGACAGTGTTCCAGGAAATATTCATATATGACTCAAACAAAACCAAATTTCAAAGTCAGTATCTTGGAGAAATATTTTATGTGTCATTTTTCTTTTTGAGTGTAACAGTACTTAATCGGGCTCTCATAAATCCCACAGAAAAGAAATTTGCTTAACTTTACAAAAATTAATATTTCAAAAATACATTTACAATAGCGTAAAACCCAATTTTCATGAAACACGTATTTTGGAAGTTGTAAATTTAACAAGGAGTACAGTTTTGGATATAATTTTTAAACCACCATTACCAATCTACCCCTATTTTAGTGATTCTAAAACTTTAGGATCATATAACTTCTCTAGGGAACTTGCTGAAATGTAGATTCTGATACAGTATTTACTTAAGGTGCAGGAGAGCTACTGCATTTCCAACTAGGTTTCAGATGATGTCCAGGCTGCTGGTCTGGAAACCAAATTGTGAACGGGACACCTCTGTAGCATTGTGGCTCTTCAGTACCATGGCGATTATGAAGATGTGGACAGTGACATGCTGTTTTATATCACAGCTTCACCTGCATAGGCTGGTGATGTGAAACAAATCATTTATTTGGGTTGAAATGTTTCTACTTTAGCTTGGGCTGGCATACAAAAAAGTAAAGATAATACAAAAGATACCTCTTCTCATCTACGTGTTATCCAGAAGATCAAGTAAAGAAGGTTTCACAACTCCTAGACCACTTTCTAGACCAGACCTGTGCAAAGGGGTCAGATGGAGAAAGAAAAGATTATTGACTGAGCTCTTTTAGGACTGAAGATTCAGTGATCCTTGGTCCTTCTAGAGGTAGGAGTCAGGAAATGTCCTTACAGCTCCAAATCTGGGGATAGCACTTAAAATGAAAACGATTATTTTTTAATCATATTACCGAAAGTTGAGAAACACTGAGGAGTTCTACCAGACTCTTTCTTTCTTGGGAATCTTAAAACAGAATTTAAACTAGGTTTAATCCACCCTTGGCTTTGTGCTTAAATGACATCCTATTCAAGTTACCCTGCTTTCATGAGATATACTGTCATTGAAAATATCTGAATATTCTCCCTTGACCTCTTGTGGAACCCATGGAAGAGAAAACCAAACAAGATTACTTTACTTTATCCCCTAGGGTTATCACAGTCATAGCACAGTGAAACCTCAGTAGAAGAAATCATGTTACACATCACAAGATTCTTGGTGCTGAGGAAAAACGTACAGAGGTCTAGCCCAAATGAACATCAATGGCTCTACCTAAGTGAAAAGACTGCAGGAGAGCTGGTTCAAATGGAAAATAGAGTTTAATTGTAAACTGTGGTGAAGTGGACCACTGATTTCCGAATCTAAATTTAAGCTGTACTAAAATTTAAACTGGTGCTTAAAATGATGTAATACTCTTTTACCCGAAGAACAGAAAAGCCATGGTTGTCTCATTGTTTGAGTCCACTGAGGACTGCTGAGTAGTTTAAGTTAGAGATAGTGGAGGACAACATTAAGCGGTATTTTATGGTGGGAGTCAGCCATGTTAACCACTCTGAAGAGTAGTACAAATCCATTCTCCCCATTAGTGTCAGAGGTTTCCGCTCACTCTGGTCAACATTTCACTCCTCTCTAATATGCTACATTGTAGGGGACAGGGGAAGGGGACGTTACCAGAACTTGTGCAGTGAGTTCTGGTCTCCTGCGAGCCACGGCAGCACACGGCGAATTACAGGAAAGGTAGACTAATGAGACTGAGAAGAAGCTGAGCTTTGGGTCTGATCAGTGCTGCTCTGGGCAGCAAAGACAAAGCTTCCAGCTTACCACACCTTTTATTCAGTACATCGGGAGA